>CM062517.1:49254724-49340631 GCA_031439585.1 Pterocarpus macrocarpus
TCTTGCTTCCAAACAATGTTAAAAGGGCTTCAAGATGAATTAGAAACCAATTCCTTTTTGGAATCAGACTTGATTCCATTCCAATGGCAAAAAGAACATAAAGAAGAAAGATAAACCAATTCCTTAATTATTAAGTCTTGCTTCCAATCAATGGCAAAAGAAACTTCAAGGAGAATTAGAAACCAGCTCATTTTGAATTGAGGCTTGTTTCCACTCAATTGGGAAAAGAACATAAAGAAGAAAGATAAACTAATTACTTAAGGATTAAGTCTTGTTTTCAATCATTGGCAAAAGGAACTTCCGGGAGAATTAGAAATCAATTCCTTTTGGATTGTTACTTGATTCAATTCAATGGCAAAAAGAACTTAAAGAAGAAAGATAAACCAATTGCTTAAGTATTAATCTTGCTTCCAATCATTCAAAAGGATCTTAAGGAGAATTAGAATCCAATTCCTTTTGAATTGAAACTTGATTCCATTCAAGGGCAAAAAGAACATGAAGAAGAAAGATAAACCAATTGCTTAAGGATTAAGTCTTGCTTCCAAACAATGGCAAAAGGAACTTCAAGGAGAATTAGAAACCAATTCCTTTTGGATTGTGACTTGATACAATTCAATGGCAAAAAGAACTTAAAGAAGAAAGATAAACCAATTCCTTATGGATTAAATCTTGTTTCCAATCAATGGCAAAAGGAACTTCAAGGAGAATTACAAACCAATTCCTTTTGAATTGAGACTGGATTCCACTCAATGGGAAAGAGAACATAAAGAAGAAAGATTAACCAATTCCTTAAGGATTAAGTCTTGCTTCCAGTCAATGGCAAAAGGAACTTCAAGGAGAATTAGAGACCAATTCCTTTTGAATTGTGACTTGATTCAATTCAATGGCAAAAGAACATAAAGAAGAAAGACAAACCAATTCCTTAAGGATTAAGTCTTGCTTCCAATCAAAGTCAAAAGGAACTTCAAGGTGAATTAGAAACCAATTCCTTTTGAATTGAGACTTGATTCCACTCAATGGCAAAAAGAACATAAAGAAGAAAGATAAACCAATTCCTTAAGGATTAAGTCTTGCTTCCAAACAATTCCAAAAGGAACTTCAAAGAGAATTAGAGAGCAATTCCTTTTGAATGGAGACTTGATTCCACTCAATGGCAAAAAGAACATAAAGAAGAAAGACAAACCAATTCCTTAAGGATTAAGTCTTGCTTCCAACCATGGCAAAAGGAACTTCAAGGAGAATTAGAAATCAATTCCTTTTGAATTGAGACTTGATTCCACTCAATGGGAAAAAGAACATAAAGAAGAAGGACAAACCAATTCCTTAAGGATTAAGTCTTGCTTCCAATCAACGTCAAATGGAACTTCAAGGTGAATTAGAAACCAATTCTTTTTGAATTGAACCTTGATTCCATTCAAGGGCAAAAAGAACATAAAGAAGAAAGATAAACCAATTGCTTAAGGATTAAGTCTTGCTTCCAAACAATGGCAAAAGGAACTTCAAAGAGAATTAGAAACCAATTCCTTTTGGATTGTGACTTGATTCAATTCAATGGCAAAAAGAAATTAAAGAAGAAAGATAAACCAATTTCTTAAGGATTAAGTCTTGCTTCCAATCAATGGCAAAAGGAACTTCAAGGAGAATTAGAAACCAATTCCTTTTGAATTGTGACTTGATTCAATTCAATGGCAAAAAGAACATAAAGAAGAAAGATAAACCAATTCCTTAAGGATTAAGTCTTGCTTCCAATCAATGGCAAAAGGAACTTCAAGGAGAATTAGAAACCAATTCCTTTTGAATTGTGACTTGATTCAATTCAAAGGCAAAAAGAAATAAAGAAGAAAGATAAACCAATTCCTTAAGGATTAAGTCTTGCTTCCAATCAATGGCAAAAGGAACTTCAAGGAGAATTAGAAACCACTTCCTTTTGGATTGTGACTTGATTCAATTCAATGGCAAAAAGAACTTAAATAAGAAAAGATAAACCAATTCCTTAAGGATTAAGTCTTGCTTCCAATCAATGGCAAAAGGAACTTCAAGGAGAATTAGAAACCAATTCCTTTTGAATTGTGACTTGATACAATTCAATGGCAAAAAGAACTTAAAGAAGAAAGATAAACCAATTCCTTCAGGATTAAGTCTTGCTTCCAATCAATGGCAAAAGGAACTTCAAGGAGAATTAGAAACCAATTCCTTTTGAATTGAGACTTGATTCCACTCAATGGCAAAAAGAACATAAAGAAGAAAGATAAACCAATTCCTTAAGGATTAAGTCTTGCTTCCAATCAATGGCAAAAGGAACTTTAAGGAGAATTAGAGACCAATTCCTTTTGAATTGAGTCTTGATTCAATTCAATGGCAAAAAGAACATAAAGAAGAAAGATAAACCAATTCCTTAAGGGTTAAGTCTTGCTTCCAATCAATGGCAAAAGGAACTTCAAGGAGAATTAGAAACCAATTCCTTTTGAATTGTGACTTGATTCAATTCAATGGCAAAAAGAACATAAAGAAGAAAGATAAACCAATTCCTTAAGGATTAAGTCTTGCTTCCAATCAATGGCAAAAGGAACTTCAAGGAGAATTAGAAACCAATTCCTTTTGTATTGTGACTTGATTCAATTCAATGGCAAAAAGAACTTCAAGAAGAAAGATAAACCAATTCCTTAAGGATTAAGTCTTGCTTCCAATCAACGTCAAAAGGAACTTCAAGGTGAATTAGAAACCAATTCCTGTTGGAATGTGACTTGAGTCAATTCAATGGCAAAAGGAACTTAAAGAAGAAAGATAAACCAATTCCTTAACGATTAAGTCTTGCTTCCAATCAACGTCAAAAGGAACTTCAAGGTGAATTAGAAACCAATTCGTTTTGGATTGAGACTTGATTACACTCAATGGCAAAAAGAACATACAGAAGAAAGATAAACCAATTCCTAAAGGATTAAGTCTTGCTTCCAATCAATGTCAAAAGGAACTTCAAGGAGAATAAGAAACCAATTCCTTTTGAATTGTGACTTGATTCAATTCAATGGCAAAAAGAACATAAAGAAGAAAGATAAACCAATTCCTTAAGGATTAAGTCTTGCTTCCAATCAATGGCAAAAGGAACTTCAAGGAGAATTAGAAACCAATTCCTTTTGAATTGAGACTTGATTCCATTCAATGGCAAAAAGAACATAAAGAAGAAAGATAAACCAATTCCTTAAGGATTAAGTCTTGCTTCCAATCAATGGCAAAAGGAACTTCAAGGAGAATTAGAAACCAATTCCTTTTGAATTGTGACTTGATTCAATTCAATGGCAAAAAGAACATAAAGAAGAAAGATAAACCAATTCCTTAAGGATTAAGTCTTGCTTCCAATCAATGGCAAAAGGAACTTCAAGGAGAATTAGAAACCAATTCCTTTTGAATTGAGACTTGATTCCATTCAATGGCAAAAAGAACATAAAGAAGAAAGATAAACCAATTCCTTAAGGATTAAGTCTTGCTTCCAATCAACGTCAAAAGGAACTTCAAGGTGAATTAGAAACCAATTCCTTTTGGATTGAGACTTGATTACACTCAATGGCAAAAAGAACATAAAGAAGAAAGATAAACCAATTCCTAAAGGATTAAGTCTTGCTTCCAATCAATGTCAAAAGGAACTTCAAGGAGAATAAGAAACCAATTGATTTTGGATTGTGACTTGATACAATTCAATGGCAAAAAGAACTTCAAGAAGAAAGATAAACCAATTCCTTAAGGATTAAGTCTTGCTTCCAATCAACGTAAAAAGGAACTTCAAGGTGAATTAGCAACCAATTCCTGTTGGAATGTGACTTGATTCAATTCAATGGCAAAAAGAACTTCAAGAAGAAAGATAAACCAATTCCTTAAGGATTAAGTCTTGCTTCCAATCAACGTCAAAAGGAACTTCAAGGTGAATTAGAAACCAATTCCTTTTGGATTGTGACTTGATACAATTCAATGGCAAAAAGAACTTAAAGAAGAAAGATAAACCAATTCCTTAAGGATTAAGTCTTGCTTCCAATCAATGGCAAAAGGAACTTCAAGGAGAATTAGAAACCAATTCCTTTTGAATTGAGACTTGATTCCGCTCAATGGCAAAAAGAACATAAAGAAGAAAGGCAAACCAATTCCTTAAGGATTAAGTCTTGCTTCCAATCAATGGCAAAAGGAACTTCAAGGTGAATTAGAAACCAATTCCTTTTGGATTGTGACTTGATTCAATTCAATGGCAAAAAGAACATAAAGAAGAAGGATAAACCAATTCCTTAAGGATTAAGTCTTGCTTCCAATCAATGGCAAATGGAACTTCAAGGAGAATTAGAATCCAATTCCTTTTGAATTGAGACTTGATTCCATTCAATGGCAAAAAGAACATAAAGAAGAAAGATAGACCAATTCATTATGGATTAAGTCTTGCTTCCAAATAATGGCAAATGGAACTTCAAGGAGAATTAGAAACCAATTCCTTTTGAATTGAGACTTGATTCAATTCAATGGCAAAAAGAACATAAAGAAGAAAGATAAACCAATTCCTTAAGGATTAAGTCTTGCTTCCAATCAATCTCAAAAGGAACTTCAAGGAGAATTAGAAACCAATTCCTTTTGAATTGTGACTTGATACAATTCAATGGCAAAAAGAACAGAAAGAAGAAAGATAAACCAATTCCTTAAGGATTATGTCTTGCTAGCAAGCAATGGCAAAAGGAACTTCAAGGAGAATTAGAGATCAATTCCTTTTGAATTGAGACTTGATTCCACTCACTGGCAAAAAGAACATAAAGAAGAAAGATAAACCAATTCCTTAAGGATTAAGTCTTGCTTCCAATCAACGTCAAAAGGAACTTCAAGGTGAATTAGAAACCAATTCCATTTGGATTGTGACTTGATACAATTCAATGGCAAAAGAACTTAAAGAAGAAAGATAAACCAATTCCTTAAGAATTAAGAGTTGCTTCCAATCAATGGCAAAACGAACTTAAGGAGAATTAGAAACTAATTCCTTTTCAATTGAAACTTGATTCCATTCAAGGGCAAAAAGAACATAAAGAAGAAAGATAAACCAATTCCTTAAGGATTAAGTTTTGCTTCCAATCAACGTCAAAAGGAACTTCAAGGTGAATTAGAAACCAATTCCTTTTGGATTGTGACTTGATTCAATTCAATGGCAAAAAGAACTTAAAGAAGAAAGATAAACGAATTCCTTAAGTATTAAGTCTTGCTTCCCATCATTGGAAAAAGGAACTTCAAGGAGAATTAGAAACCAATTCCTTTTCAGTTGAAACTTGATTCCATTCAAGGGCAAAAAGAACATAAAGAAGAAAGATAAACCAATTCCTTAAGGATTAAGTCTTGCTTCCAATCAACGTCAAAAGGAACTTCAAGGTGAATTAGAAACCAATTCCTTTTGGATTGTGACTTGATACAATTCAATGGCAAAAAGAACTTAAAGAAGAAAGATAAACCAATTCCTTGAGGATTAAGTCTTGCTTCCAATCAATGGCAAAAGGAACTTCAAGGAGAATTAGAAACCAATTCCTTTTGAATTGAAACTTGATTCTATTCAAGGGCAAAAAGAACATGAAGAAGAAAGATTAACCAATTCCTTAAGGATTAAGTCTTGCTTCCAAACAATGGCCAAAGGAACTTCAAAGAGAATTAGAAACCAGCTCCTTTTCAATTGAGACTTGATTCCACTCAATGGCAAAAAGAACATAAAGAAGAAAGATAAACCAATTCCTTAAGGATTAAGTCTTGCTTCCAAACAATGGCAAAAGGAACTTCAAAGAGAATTACAAACTAGCTCCTTTTCAATTGAGACTTGATTCCACTCAATGGGAAAGAGAACATAAAGAAGAAAGATTAACCAATTCCTTAACGATTAAGTCTTGCTTTCAATCAATCTCAAAAGGAACTTCCAGGAGAATTAGAAATCAATTCCTTTTGGATTGTGACTTGATTCAATTCAATGGCAAAAAGAACTTAAAGAAGAAAGATAAACCAATTGCTTAAGTATTAATCTTGCTTCCAATCATTGGCTTAAGGATCTTAAGGGAGAATTAGAAACCAATTCCTTTTGAATTGAAACTTGATTCCATTCAAGGGCAAAAAGAACATGAAGAAGAAAGATTAACCAATTCCTTAAGGATTAAGTCTTGCTTCCAATCATTGGCTCAAGGGTCTTAAAGGAGAATTAGAAACCAATTCCTTTTGAATTGAAACTTGATTCCATTCAAGGGCAAAAAGAACATAAAGAAGAAAGATAAACCAATTCCTTAAGGATTAAGTTTTGCTTCCAATCAACGTCAAAAGGAACTTCAAGATGAATTAGAAACCAATTCCTTTTGGAATGTGACTTGATTCAATTCAATGGCAAAAAGAACTTAAAGAAGAAAGATAAACCAATTCCTTGAGGATTAAGTCTTGCTTCCAATCAATGGCAAAAGGAACTTCAAGGAGAATTAGAAACCAATTCCTTTTGAATTGAGACTTGATTCCACTCAATGGCAAAAAGAACATAAAGAAGAAAGATAAACCAATTCCTTAAGGATTAAGTCTTGCTTCCAAACAATGGCAAAAGGAACTTCAAAGAGAGTTAGAAACCAGTTCCTTTTCAATTGAGACTTGATTCCACTCAATGGGAAAAAGAACATAAAGAAGAAAGATTAACCAATTCCTTAACGATTAAGTCTTGCTTTCAATCAATCTCAAAAGGAACTTCCAGGAGAATTAGAAATCAATTCCTTTTGGATTGTGACTTGATTCAATTCAATGGCAAAAAGAACTTAAAGAAGAAAGATAAACCAATTGCTTAAGTATTAATCTTGCTTCCAATCATTGGCTTAAGGATCTTAAGGGAGAATTAGAAACCAATTCCTTTTGAATTGAAACTTGATTCCATTCAAGGGCAAAAAGAACATGAAGAAGAAAGATAAACCAATTGCTTAAGGATTAAGTTTTGCTTCCAATCAACGTCAAAAGGAACTTCAAGGTGAATTAGAAACCAATTCCTTTTAGATTGTGACTTGATACAATTCAACGGCAAAAAGAACTTAAAGAAGAAAGATAAACCAATTCCTTGAGGATTAAGTCTTGCTTCCAATCAATGGCAAAAGGAACTTCAAGGAGAATTAGAAACCAATTCCTTTTGAATTGAGACTTGATTCCACTCAATGGGAAAAAGAACATAAAGAAGAAAGACAAACCAATTCCATAAGGATTAAGTCTTGCTTCCAATCAACGTCAAAACGAACTTCAAGGTGAATTAGAAACCGATTCCTTTTGGATTGTGACTTGATACAATTCAATGGCAAAAAGAACTTAAAGAAGAAAGATAAACCAATTCCTTAAGGATTAAGTCTTGCTTCCAGTCAATGGCAAAAGGAACTTCAAGGAGAATTAGAGACCAATTCCTTTTGAATTGAGACTTGATTCCACTCAATGGGAAAAAGAACATAAAGAAGAAAGATAAACCAATTCCTTAAGGATTAAGTCTTGCTTCCAAACAATGGCAAAAGGAACTTCAAAGAGAATTAGAAACCAGCTCCTTTTCAATTGAGACTTGATTCCACTCAATGGGAAAGAGAACATAAAGAAGAAAGATTAACCAATTCCTTAACGATTAAGTCTTGCTTTCAATCAATCTCAAAAGGAACTTCCAGGAGAATTAGAAATCAATTCCTTATGGATTGTGACTTGATTCAATTCAATGGCAAAAAGAACTTAAAGAAGAAAGATAAACCAATTGCTTAAGTATTAATCTTGCTTCCAATCATTGGCTTAAGGATCTTAAGGGAGAATTAGAAACCAATTCCTTTTGAATTGAAACTTGATTCCATTCAAGGGCAAAAAGAACATGAAGAAGAAAGATAAACCAATTGCTTAAGGATTAAGTTTTGCTTCCAATCAACGTCAAAAGGAACTTCAAGGTGAATTAGAAACCAATTCCTTTTAGATTGTGACTTGATACAATTCAACGGCAAAAAGAACTTAAAGAAGAAAGATAAACCAATTCCTTGAGGATTAAGTCTTGCTTCCAATCAATGGCAAAAGGAACTTCAAGGAGAATTAGAAACCAATTCCTTTTGAATTGAGACTTGATTCCACTCAATGGGAAAAAGAACATAAAGAAGAAAGACAAACCAATTCCATAAGGATTAAGTCTTGCTTCCAATCAACGTCAAAACGAACTTCAAGGTGAATTAGAAACCGATTCCTTTTGGATTGTGACTTGATACAATTCAATGGCAAAAAGAACTTAAAGAAGAAAGATAAACCAATTCCTTAAGGATTAAGTCTTGCTTCCAATCAATGGCAAAAGGAACTTCAAGGAGAATTAGAAACCAATTCCTTTTGAATTGAGACTTGATTCCACTCAATGGGAAAAAGAACATAAAGAAGAAAGATAAACCAATTCCTTAAGGATTAAGTCTTGCTTCCAAACAATGGCAAAAGGAACTTCAAAGAGAATTAGAAACCAGCTCCTTTTCAATTGAGACTTGATTCCACTCAATGGGAAAGAGAACATAAAGAAGAAAGATTAACCAATTCCTTAACGATTAAGTCTTGCTTTCAATCAATCTCAAAAGGAACTTCCAGGAGAATTAGAAATCAATTCCTTTTGGATTGTGACTTGATTCAATTCAATGGCAAAAAGAACTTAAAGAAGAAAGATAAACCAATTGCTTAAGTATTAATCTTGCTTCCAATCATTGGCTTAAGGATCTTAAGGGAGAATTAGAAACCAATTCCTTTTGAATTGAAACTTGATTCCACTCAATGGCAAAAAGAACATGAAGAAGAAAGATAAACCAATTGCTTAAGGATTAAGTTTTGCTTCCAATCAACGTCAAAAGGAACTTCAAGGTGAATTAGAAACCAATTCCTTTTAGATTGTGACTTGATACAATTCAACGGCAAAAAGAACTTAAAGAAGAAAGATAAACCAATTCCTTGAGGATTAAGTCTTGCTTCCAATCAATGGCAAAAGGAACTTCAAGGAGAATTAGAAACCAATTCCTTTTGAATTGAGACTTGATTCCACTCAATGGGAAAAAGAACATAAAGAAGAAAGATAAACCAATTCCATAAGGATTAAGTCTTGCTTCCAATCAACGTCAAAAGGAACTTCAAGGTGAATTAGAAACCAATTCCTTTTGGATTGTGACTTGATACAATTCAATGGCAAAAAGAACTTAAAGAAGAAAGATAAACCAATTCCTTAAGGATTAAGTCTTGCTTCCAATCAATGGCAAAAGGAACTTCAAGGAGAATTAGAAACCAATTCCTTTTGAATTGAGACTTGATTCCACTCAATGGCAAAAAGAACATAAAGAAGAAAGATAAACCAATTCCTTAAGGATTAAGTCTTGCTTCCAATCAACGTCAAAAGGAACTTCAAGGTGAATTAGAAACCAATTCCTTTGGATTGTGACTTGATACAATTCAATGGCAAATAGAACTGAAAGAAGAAAGATAAACCAATTCCTTAAGTATTAAGTCTTGCTTCCAATCAATGGCAAAAGGAACTTCAAGGAGAATTAGAAACCAATTCCTTTTGAATTGAGACTTGATTCCACTCAATGGGAAAAAGAACATAAAGAAGAAAGATAAACCAATTCCTTAAGGATTAAGTCTTGCTTCCAATCAACGTCAAAAGGAACTTCAAGGTGAATTAGAAACCAATTCCTTTTGGAATGTGACTTGATTCAATTCATTGGCAAAAGAACTGAAAGAAGAAAGTTAAACCAATTCCTTAAGTATTAAGTCTTGCTTCCAATCATTGGCTCAAGGATCTTAAAGGAGAATTAGAAACCAATTCCTTTTGAATTGAAACTTGATTCCATTCAAGGGAAAAAGAACATAAAGAAGAAAGATAAACCAATTGCTTAAAGATTAAGTTTTGCTTCCAATCAACGTCAAAAGGAACTTCAAGGTGAATTAGAAACCAATTCCTTTTGGATTGTGACTTGATACAATTCAATGGCAAAAAGAACTTAAAGAAGAAAGATAAACCAATTGCTTAAGTATTAAGTCTTGCTTCCAATCATTGGCTCAAGGATCTTAAAGGAGAATTAGAAACCAATTCCTTTTGAATTGAAACTTGATTCCATTCCAGGGCCAAAAAGAACATAAAGAAGAAATATAAACCAATTCCTTAAGGATTAAGTTTTGCTTCCAATCAACGTCAAAAGGAACTTCAAGGTGAATTAGAAACCAATTCCTTTTAGATTGTGACTTGATACAATTCAATGGCAAAAAGAACTTAAAGAAGAAAGATAAACCAATTCCTTGAGGATTAAGTCTTGCTTCCAATCAATGGCAAAAGAAACTTCAAGGAGAATTAGAAACCAATTCCATTTGAATTGAGACTTGATTCCATTCAAGGGCAAAAAGAACACAAAGAAGAAAGATAAACCAATTCCTTAAGGATTAAGTCTTGCTTCCAATCAACGTCAAAAGGAACTTCAAGGTGAATTAGAAACCAATTCCTTTTGGAATGTGACTTGATTCAATTCAATGGCAAAAAGAACATAAAGAAGAAAGATAAACCAATTCCTTAAGGATTAAGTCTTGCTTCCAATCAACGTCAAAAGGAACTTCAAGGTGAATTAGAAACCAATTCCTTTTGGAATGTGACTTGATTCAATTCAATGGCAAAAAGAACTTAAAGAAGAAAGATAAACCAATTCCTTAAGGATTAAGTCTTGCTTCCAATCAATGGCAAAAGGAACTTCAAGGAGAATTAGAAACCAATTCCTTTTGAATTGAGACTTGATTCCACTCAATGGGAAAAAGAACATAAAGAAGAAAGATAAACCAATTCCTTAAGGATTAAGTCTTGCTTCCAATCAACGTCAAAAGGAACTTCAAGGTGAATTAGAAACCAATTCCTTTTGGAATGTGACTTGATTCAATTCAATGGCAAAAAGAACTTAAAGAAGAAAGATAAACCAATTGCTTAAGTATTAAGTCTTGCTTCCAATCAATCTCCAAAAGATCTTAAAGGAGAATTAGAAACCAATTCCTTTTGAATTGAAACTTGATTCCATTCAAGGGCAAAAAGAACATAAAGAAGAAAGATAAACCAATTCCTTAAGGATTAAGTTTTGCTTCCAATCAACGTCAAAAGGAACTTCAAGGTGAATTAGAAACCAATTCCTTTTGGATTGTGACTTGATACAATTCAATGGCAAAAGAACTTAAAGAAGAAAGATAAACCAATTCCTTGAGGATTAAGTCTTGCTTCCAATCAATGGCAAAAGGAACTTCAAGGAGAATTAGAAACCAATTCCTTTTGAATTGAGACTTGATTCCACTCAATGGGAAAAAGAACATAAAGAAGAAAGATAAACCAATTCCTTAAGGATTAAGTCTTGCTTCCAATCAATGTCAAAAGGAACTTCAAGGTGAATTAGAAACCAATTCCTTTTGGATTGTGACTTGATACAATTCAATGGCAAAAAGAACTTAAAGAAGAAAGATAAACCAATTCCTTGAGGATTAAGTCTTGCTTCCAATCAATGGCAAAAGGAACTTCAAGGAGAATTAGAAACCAATTCCTTTTGGATTGAGACTTGATGCAATTCAAAGGCAAAAAGAAATAAAGAAGAAAGATAAACCAATTCCTTAAGGATTAAGTCTTGCTTCCAATCAATGGCAAAAGGAACTTCAAGGAGAATTAGAAACGAATTCCTTTTGAATTGAGACTTGATTCCAGTCAATGGGAAAAAGAACATAAAGAAGAAAGGCAAACCAATTCCTTAAGGATTAAGTCTTGCTTCCAATCAATGTCAAAAGGAACTTCAAGGTGAATTAGAAACCAATTCCTTTTGGATTGTGACTTGATACAATTCAATGGCAAAAAGAACTTAAAGAAGAAAGATAAACCAATTCCTTAAGGATTAAGTCTTGCTTCCAATCAATGGCAAAAGGAACTTCGAGGAGAATTAGAAACCAATTCCTTTTGAATTGAGACTTGATTCCACTCAATGGGAAAAAGAACATAAAGAAGAAAGATAAACCAATTCCTTAAGGATTAAGTCTTGCTTCCAATCAACGTCAAAAGGAACTTCAAGGTGAATTAGAAACCAATTCCTTTTGGAATGTGACTTGATTCAATTCAATGGCAAAAAGAACTTAAAGAAGAAAGATAAACCAATTCCTTAAGTATTAAGTCTTGCTTCCCATCAATGGAAAAAGGAACTTCAAGGAGAATTAGAAACCAATTCCTTTTGAATTGAGACTTGATTCCACTCAATGGCAAAAAGAACATAAAGAAGAAAGATAAACCAATTCCTTAAGGATTAAGTCTTGCTTCCAATCAATGGCAAAAGGAACTTCAAAGAGAGTTAGAAACCAGTTCCTTTTCAATTGAGACTTGATTCCACTCAATGGGAAAAAGAACATAAAGAAGAAAGATTAACCAATTCGTTAACGATTAAGTCTTGCTTTCAATCAATATCAAAAGGAACTTCCAGGAGAATTAGAAATCAATTCCTTTTGGATTGTGACTTGATTCAATTCAATGGCAAAAAGAACTTAAAGAAGAAAGATAAACCAATTGCTTAAGTATTAAGTCTTGCTTCCAATCAGCTCAAAGGATCTTAAAGGAGAATTAGAAACCAATTCCTTTTGAATTGAAACTTGATTCCATTCAAGGGCAAAAAGAACATGAAGAAGAAAGATAAACCAATTCCTTAAGGATTAAGTTTTGCTTCCAATCAACGTCAAAAGGAACTTCAAGGTGAATTAGAAACCAATTCCTTTTAGATTGTGACTTGATACAATTCAACGGCAAAAAGAATTGAAAGAAGGAAGATAAACCAATTCCTTAAGTATTAAGTCTTGCTTCCTATCTATGGCAAAAGGAACTTCAAGGAGAATTAGAAACCAATTCCTTTTGAATTGAGACTTGATTCCACTCAATGGCAAAAAGAACATAAAGAAGAAAGATAAACCAATTCCTTAAGGATTAAGTCTTGCTTCCAATCAACGTCAAAAGGAACTTCAAGGTGAATTAGAAACCAATTCCTTTTGGAATGTGACTTGATTCAATTCAATGGCAAAAAGAACTGAAAGAAGAAAGATAAACCAATTCCTTAAGTATTAAGTCTTGCTTCCCATCAATGGAAAAAGGAACTTCAAGGAGAATTAGAAACCAATTCCTTTTGAATTGGGACTTGATTCCACCCAATGGCAAAAAGAACATAAAGAAGAAAGATAAACCAATTCCTTAAGGATTAAGTCTTGCTTCCAAACAATGGCAAAAGGAACTTCAAAGAGAATTAGAAACCAGCTCCTTTTCAATTGAGACTTGATTCCACTCAATGGGAAAAAGAACATAAAGAAGAAAGATTAACCAATTCCTTAAGTATTAAGTCTTGCTTCCAATCAACGTCAAAAGGAACTTCAAGGTGAATTAGAAACCAATTCCTTTTAGATTGTGACTTGATACAATTCAACGGCAAAAAGAACTTAAAGAAGAAAGATAAACCAATTCCTTGAGGATTAAGTCTTGCTTCCAATCAATGGCAAAAGGAACTTCAAGGAGAATTAGAAACCAATTCCTTTTGAATTGAGACTTGATTCCACTCAATGGGAAAAAGAACATAAAGAAGAAAGATAAACCAATTCCTTAAGGATTAAGTCTTGCTTCCAATCAACGTCAAAAGGAACTTCAAGGTGAATTAGAAACCAATTCCTTTTGGAATGTGACTTGATTCAATTCAATGGCAAAAAGAACTGAAAGAAGAAAGATAAACGAATTCCTTAATTATTAAGTCTTGCTTCCCACCATTGGAAAAAGGAACGTCAAGGAGAATTAGAAACCAATTCCTTTTGAAGTGAAACATCATTCCATTCAAGGGCAAAAAGAACATAAAGAAGAAAGATAAACCAATTGCTTAAAGATTAAGTTTCGCTTCCAATCAACGTCAAAAGTAACTTCAAGGTGAATTAGAAACAAATTCCTTTTGGATTGAGACTTGATACAATTCAAAGGCAAAAAGAACTTAAAGAAGAAAGATAAACCAATTGCTTACGTATTAATCTTGGCTCCAATCATTGGCTCAAGGATCTTAAAGGAGAATTAGAAACCAATTCCTTTTGAATTGAAACTTGATTCCATTCAAGGGCAAAAAGAACATAAAGAAGAAAGATAAACCAATTGCTTAAAGATTAAGTTTTGCTTCCAATCAACGTCAAAAGGAACTTCAAGGTGAATTAGAAATGAATTCCTTTTGGATTGAGACTTGATACAATTCAAAGGCAAAAAGAACTTAAAGAAGAAAGAGAAACCAATTGCTTAAGTATTAATCTTGCTTACAATCATCGGCTCAAGGATCTTAAAGGTGAATTAGAAACCAATTCCTTTTGAATTGAAAATTGACTCCATTCAAGGGCAAAAAGAACATGAAGAAGAAAGATAAACCAATTCCTTAAGGATTAAGTTTTGCTTCCAATCAACGTCAAAAGGAACTTCAAGGTGAATTAGAAACCAATTCCTTTTAGATTGTGACTTGATACAATTCAACGGCAAAAAAAACTTAAAGAAGACAGATAAACTAATTCCTTGAGGATTAAGTCTTGCTTCCAATCAATGGCAAAAGGAACTTCAAGGTGAATTAGAAACCAATTCCTTTTAGATTGTCACTTGATACAATTCAACGGCAAAAAGAAATTAAAGAAGAAAGATAAACCAATTCATTGAGGATTAAGTCTTGCTTCCAATCAATGGCAAAACGAACTTCAAGGAGAATTATAAACCAATTCCTTTTGAATTGAGACTTGATTCCACTCAATGGGAAAAAGAACATAAAGAAAAAAGATTAACCGATTCCTTAATGATTAAGTCTTGCTTTTAATCAACATCAAAAGGAACTTCAAGGTGAATTAGAAACCAATTTCTTTTGGAATGTGACTTGATTCAATTCAATTGCAAAAAGAACTGAAAGACGAAAGATAAACCAATTTCTTAAGTATTAAGTCTTGCTTCCCATCAATGGAAAAAGGAACTTCAAGAAGAATTAGAAACCAATTCCTTTTGAATTGAGACTTGATTCCACTCAATGGCAAAAAGAACATAAAGAAGAAAGATAAACCAATTCCTTAAGGATTAAGTCTTGCTTCCAATCAACGTCAAAAGGAACTTCAAGGTGAATTAGAAACCAATTCCTTTTGGAATGTGACTTGATTCAATTCAATGGCAAAAAGAACTTAAAGAAGAAAGATAAACCAATTCCTTAAGTATTAAGTCTTGCTTCCAATCATTGGCTCAAGGATCTTAAAGGAGAATTAGAAACCAATTCCTTTTGATTTGAATCTTGATTCCATTCAAGGGCAAAAAGAACATAAAGAAGAAAGATAAACCAATTCCTTAAAGATTAAGTTTTGCTTCCAATCAACGTCAAAAGGAACTTCAAGGTGAATTAGAAACGAATTCCTTTTGGATTGAGACTTGATACAATTCAAAGGCAAAAAGAACTTAAAGAAGAAAGATAAACCAATTGCTTAAGTATTAAGTCTTGCTTCCAATCAATGGCTCAAGGATCTTAAAGGAGAATTAGAAACCAATTCCTTTTGAATTGAAACTTGATTCCATTCTAGGGCAAAAGAACCAAAAGAAGAAAGATAAACCAATTCCTTAAGGATTAAGTCTTGCTTCCAATCAACGTCAAAAGGAACTTCAAGGTGAATTAGAAACCAATTCCTTTTGGATTGTGACTTGATACAATTCAATGGCAAAAAGAACTGAAAGAAGAAAGATAAACCAATTCTTTAAGTATTAAGTCTTGCTTCCCATCAATGGCTGAAGGATCTTAAAGGAGAATTAGAAACCAATTCCTTTTGAATTGAGACTTGATTCCACTCAATGGCAAAAAGAACATAAAGAAGAAAGATAAACCAATTCCTTAAGGATTAAGTTTTGCTTCCAATCAACGTCAAAAGGAACTTCAAGGTGAATTAGAAACCAATTCCTTTTAGATTGTGACTTGATACAATTCAATGACAAAAAGAACTTCAAGAAGAAAGATAAACCAATTCCTTAAGGATTAAGTCTTGCTTCCAATCAATGGCAAAAGGAACTTCAAAGAGAATTAGAAACCAATTCCTTTTGAATTGAAACTTGATTCCATTCAAGGGCAAAAAGAACATAAAGAAGAAAGATAAACCAATTCCTTAAGGATTAAGTCTTGCTTCCAATCAACGTCAAAAGGAACTTCAAGGTGAATTAGAAACCAATTCCTTTTAGATTGTCACTTGATACAATTCAACGGCAAAAAGAAATTAAAGAAGAAAGATAAACCAATTCCTTGAGGATTAAGTCTTGCTTCCAATCAATGGCAAAAGGAACTTCAAGGAGAATTAGAAACCAATTCCTTTTGAATTGAGACTTGATTCCACTCAATGGGAAAAAGAACATAAAGAAGAAAGATTAACCAATTCTTTAACGATTAAATCTTGCTTTTAATCAACGTCAAAAGGAACTTCAAGGTTAATTAGAAACCAATTCCTTTTGGAATGTGACTTGATTCAATTCAATTGCAAAAAGAACTGAAAGAAGAAAGATAAACCAATTTTTTAAGTATTAAGTCTTGCTTCCCATCAATGGAAAAAGGAACTTCAAGAAGAATTAGAAACCAATTCCTTTTGAATTGAGACTTGATTCCACTCAATGGGAAGAAGAACATAAAGAAGAAAGATTAACCAATTCCTTAACGATTAAGTCTTGCTTTCAATCAATCTCAAAAGGAACTTCCAGGAGAATTAGAAATCAATTCCTTTTGGATTGTGACTTGATTCAATTCAATGGCAAAAAGAACTTAAAGAAGAAAGATAAACCAATTGCTTAAGTATTAAGTCTTGCTTCCAATCATTGGCTTAAGGATCTTAAGGGAGAATTAGAAACCAATTCCTTTTGAATTGAAACTTGATTCCATTCAAGGGCAAAAAGAACATGAAGAAGAAAGATAAACCAATTCCTTAAGGATTAAGTTTTGCTTCCAATCAACGTCAAAAGGAACTTCAAGGTGAATTAGAAACCAATTCCTTTTAGATTGTGACTTGATACAATTCAACAGCAAAAAGAATTGAAAGAAGAAAGATAAACCAATTCCTTGAGGATTAAATCTTGCTTCCAATCAATGGCAAAAGGAACTTCAAGGAGAATTAGAAACCAATTCCTTTTGAATTGAAACTTGATTCCATTCAAGGGCAAAAAGAACATAAAGAAGAAAGATAAACCAATTCCTTAAGGATTAAGTCTTGCTTCCAATCAACATCAAAAGGAACCTCAAGGTGAATTAGAAACCAATTCCTTTTGGAATGTGACTTGATTCAATTCAATGGCAAAAAGAACTTAAAGAAGAAAGATAAACCAATTCCTTAAGTATTAAGTCTTGCTTCCAATCATTGGCTCAAGGGTCTTAAAGGAGAATTAGAAACCAATTCCTTTTGAATTGAAACTTGATTCCATTCAAGGGCAAAAAGAACATAAAGAAGAAAGATAAACCAATTCCTTAAAGATTAAGTTTTGCTTCCAATCAACGTCAAATGGAACTTCAAGGTGAATTAGAAACCAATTCCTTTTAGATTGTGACTTGATACAATTCAACGGCAAAAAGAACTTAAAGAAGAAAGATAAACCAATTCCTTGAGGATTAAGTCTTGCTTCCAATCAATGGCAAAAGGAACTTCAAGGAGAATTAGAAACCAATTCCTTTTGAATTGAGACTTGATTCCACTCAATGGGAAAAAGAACATAAAGAAGAAAGATAAACCAATTCCTTAAGTATTAAGTCTTGCTTCCAATCAACGTCAAAAGGAACTTCAAGGTGAATTAGAAACCAATTCCTTTTGGAATGTGACTTGATTCAATTCAATGGCAAAAAGAACTTAAAGAAGAAAGATAAACCAATTCCTTAAGTATTAAGTCTTGCTTCCAATCATTGGCTCAAGGGTCTTAAAGGAGAATTAGAAACCAATTGCTTTTGAATTGAAACTTGATTCCATTCAGGGCAAAAAGAACATAAAGAAGAAAGAAAAACCAATTGCTTAAAGATTAAGTTTTGCTTCCAATCAACGTCAAAAGGAACTTCAAGGTGAATTAGAAACCAATTCCTTTTGGATTGTGACTTGATACAATTCAATGGCAAAAAGAACTTAAAGAAGAAAGATAAACCAATTGCTTAAGTATTAATCTTGCTTCCAATCATTGGCTCAAGGATCTTAAAGGAGAATTAGAAACCAATTCCTTTTGAATTGAAACTTGATTCCATTCAAGGGCAAAAAGAACATAAAGAAGAAAGATAAACCAATTGCTTAAAGATTAAGTTTTGCTTCCAATCAACGTCAAAAGTAACTTCAAGGTGAATTAGAAACCAATTCCTTTTAGATTGTGACTTGATACAATTCAACGGCAAAAAGAACTGAAAGAAGAAAGATAAACCAATTCCTTGAGGATTAAGTCTTGCTTCCAATCAATGGCAAAAGGAACTTCAAGGAGAATTAGAAACCAATTCCTTTTGAATTGAAACTTGATTCCATTCAAGGGCAAAAAGAACATAAAGAAGAAAGATAAACCAATTCCTTGAGGATTAAGTCTTGCTTCCAATCAACGTCAAAAGGAACCTCAAGGTGAATTAGAAACCAATTCCTTTTGGAATGTGACTTGATTCAATTCAATGGCAAAAAGAACATAAAGAAGAAAGATAAACCAATTCCTTAAGTATTAAGTCTTGCTTCCAATCAACGTCAAAAGGAACTTCAAGGTGAATTAGAAACCAATTCCTTTTGGAATGTGACTTGATTCAATTCAATGGCAAAAAGAACTGAAAGAAGAAAGATAAACCAATTCCTTAAGGATTAAGTCTTGCTTCCAATCAATGGCAAAAGGAACTTCAAGGAGAATTAGAGACCAATTCCTTTTGAATTGAGACTTGATTCCACTCAATAGGAAAAAGAACATAAAGAAGAAAGATAAACCAATTCCTTAAGGATTAAGTCTTGCATCCAATCAACGTCAAAAGGAACTTCAAGGTGAATAAGAAACCAATTCCTTTTGGAATGTGACTTGATCCAATTCAATGGCAAAAGATCTTAAAGAAGAAAGATAAACCAATTGCTTAAGTATTAAGTCTTGCTTCCAATCGATGGCTCGAGGATCTTAAAGGAGAATTAGAAACCAATTGCTTTTGAATTGAAACTTGATTCCATTCAAGGGCAAAAAGAACATAAAGAAGAAAGATAAACCAATTCCTTAAAGATTAAGTTTTGCTTCCAATCAACGTGAAAAGGAACTTCAAGGTGAATTAGAAACTAATTCCTTTTAGATTGTGACTTGATACAATTCAACGGCAAAAAGAACTTAAAGAAGAAAGATAAACCAATTCCTTGAGGATTAAGTCTTGCTTCTAATCAATGGCAAAAGGAACTTCAAGGAGAATTAGAAACCAATTCCTTTTGAATTGAGACTTGATTCCACTCAATGGGAAAAAGAACATAAAGAAGAAAGGCAAACCAATTCCTTAAGGATTAAGTCTTGCTTCCAATCAACGTCAAAAGGAACTTCAAGGTGAATTAGAAACCAATTCCATTTGGATTGTGACTTGATACAATTCAATGGCAAAAAGAACATAAAGAAGAAAGACAAAGCAATTCCTTAAGGATTAAGTCTTGCTTCCAATCAATGGCAAAAGGAACTTCGAGGAGAATTAGAAACCAATTCCTTTTGAATTGAGACTTGATTCCACTCAATGGGGAAAAGAACATAAAGAAGAAAGATAAACTAATTCCTTAAGGATTAAGTCTTGCTTCCAATCAACGTCAAAAGGAACTTCAAGGTGAATTAGAAACCAATTCCTTTTGGAATGTGACTTGATTCAATTCAATTGCAAAAAGAACTGAAAGAAGAAAGATAAACTAATTCCTTAAGTATTAAGTCTTGCTTCCCATCAATGGAAAAAGGAACTTCAAGGAGAATTAGAAACCAATTCCTTTTGAATTGAGCCTTGACTCCACTCAATGGCAAAAAGAACATAAAGAAGAAAGATAAACCAATTCCTTAAGGATTAAGTCTTGCTTCCAAACAATGGCAAAAGGAACTTCAAAGAGAATTAGAAACCAGCTCCTTTTCAATTGAGACTTGATTCCACTCAATGGGAAAAAGAACATAAAGAAGAAAGATTAACCAATTCCTTAACGATTAAGTCTTGCTTTCAATCAATCTCAAAAGGAACTTCCAGGAGAATTAGAAATCAATTCCTTTTGGATTGTGACTTGATTCAATTCAATGGCAGAAAGAAATTAAAGAAGAAAGATGAACCAATTGCTGAAGTATTAATCTTGCTTACAATCATCGGCTCAAGGATCTTAAAAGAGAAGTAGAAACCAATTCCTTTTGAATTGAAACTTGATTCCATTCAAGGGCAAAAAGAACATGAAGAAGAAAGATAAACCAATTCCTTAAGAATTAAGTTTTGCTTCCAATCTGTAACACCCTAATAAACCCATACTACACTTAAGTCGTATTACGGCGTTTTATTAGTTGTTACTTATGCTCGTGGAAAACTAAACTGCACTTGAAATTAAATTACGCGGAAAATACGGTAAAATTTTTCTTTTTCTTTTGAAATACGTCGTCACTTTTTGAAAGTAAAGCCTTGAACGAGAAGCTAGACAGAGTAACGGCGTGTCGTATAAAATACGTACTCCAATATCATAAAATCAGAGAAAGATAAATGAATAGTAATTCACAAGTACATTGCATTCAATAACTAACCATTACATTCATATGGGTCCATAATATATATATATACATATCAGCATTACAGCGAAGGAGGCTCATGGTCGGGCCATGATTCAAATACTAGATACTAAGTACAAATTTAAATGACAAAGCCCAACTCAAAAAGAAGTATGCGAAGGTGCAGAGCGATGGTCGCGACAAGTCCCAAAACAGCTTCGTCTTGCATCCCACGTCACACGTCCGCTCACAATGCTGGGGATCCACGCTCCACTCCACCGGATGCGCCCTCGAGATCTGGTGACGATACGGAATAATAACGAGGGTGAGAAATGGAATTTCTCAGTAGGACTCGAACCCGACACGAAAGTGTCATCGCCATCGTCCCAGCCACTTCGGTTTTATTAATGAAAATAGTGAACACTCATAAGGTTTCGTTCTTAGGTTTTCGAAAACATGAATATCCGAAGTGGATTCAATTTTAACATAATCTCTAATCATTTACATCATAACATATATGGGCACAAGTGTAATCATATAAAAATGCATGATTGTGCTATAAGTATTTCTTAACTTCTTCCTTTGCTAGGGTTTAGACCGAGGTTCCTTTTCTTTTCTTAACTTAACTTTATCTTTTCACCCACTAAACATAAGTGGTAATGAGCTCATACCGTGGCCGTCGCCACCATAGAATTTCGGTACTTACACTAGCTGGGTCATGCCATGCCTCATGTAAGACCTATCCCCTATACTCACACTAGCTGGGTCATGCCATGCCTCATGTGAGTCGTGGGTGAGGGGAAACTTAAATTAGGTCACCTTCCCTTTTGAAGGATCTTACCCTTAGTTTATCTTTTTCTTATTAAAGCTTATGATGCAAAGTTATTTCTAATTCTCTTCCACATTTAGGCGTTACGTATCGCCGTCCCCAAATGTGGTTCCTTTATTAATCACCTCTGGGCGTTACGTATCGCCGTCCCCAGGGTGTTCATATTTATTAGTCTTTTCGAGTTTAGCATTAAGCATCATATTATCAACGTATCATATTCATATCATCATGATTCATCATAATATCGTCATCATATCATTATCATCCTTATCATCATCATAACACTATCATGATCATCATCATATCATATCATAATCATCATCATCATATCATATCATCATCATTACTCATCATCATCATAGCATCATACTTTCATATAAACATAGGCATATTCTCAAGCAAAGTTTTATGAGCTTGGCTTAGTAAATTTGGTGCAAGCTTTTACTTGAGATTGCCTCTTGTGTAAACTTCTTTAATTAGGCTTAGTGCCAATTTTATCTATTATCCCTTTTTGACACTTTTAAGTTGAATTATGAGGGTTCTCTAATGCTTAATGTAAGGGTATTAATGTCTTAAAGCTTATTTCTCCTTATTCTTTAACTTTTACCATAACCAGTTTTACTTTTACAGTGGGGCAGTAATTTTGAAAATTCACCATAATTTCATCTTTTACTCTTTTATTTCGAATTTTTGTGTGGATATACTTCTCTGAGTCTATTTTTAAACAAAACAAACCCCACTTAAAAATTCATTTTGTAGCTTGAGTTATGCATATTTTATTCTGACTGTTCAGTTTCTAAGTTCACTCCCGGTACAGTGGATTGTTACTTCTCATTATAATTACTCAGAAGGAATCTGAGAAAACTGTTTTATGGGTTTGTTCCTCTATGTCTTAGCTTTCAATTAAACTTGGTCTCACTCAAAAATCATTTTTGTAGCTCGAGTTATACACATTTTAGTGTAGACTGCCCAGACAGAAACCAATCCAAGAACAGTCCACTTTGAAAAATCATATCTCACTCATTTTAACTCCGAATCTTATGTATTTTATATGTATGGAAAGCTCTCTGAGTCTATTTTCATAGAAAAATAGTTTCGTTCCATTCTGAGTTTTGTAGCAATAAACATACCGCACGCTTTACAGACTGCCAGAATTCCAGATTCACTAGTTTTTAAGTTTTTCACTTCAAGCTTATGGAGAAATTGTTATATCACTTCAAATCACCATTATCATGTTTTAACTCATCATCATACTCAAAGTTTTAGTCACCAAATCAGTATTTTGAACCAAAATAAAGCAAGATACATAAAAACCATCATACCACAAAATCTCTTTTCAAAACAACATTTTCATCAAGGCAAGAACACTCATAAGGCAAGATGTGGTCATGAAATCTTGAAGCAAGTCCTAAAACCACCTAGCTATGAAGAGCTTAGGGGTTCTAGTTCTTGAAAAACATATGGAGAGGAAGGGTTAGAGTCACTACCAATTGGATTTCTTGAAAGCTTGAAGAGAAAGAAAGATGTTGGAGATGGCCTTCTTCTCCTTGAGCTTGATAGTGAGGCTTGTGTATGAGTGGCTTTGTTTCTCCAAGGACCAAAAATGGTAGTCCTTGAAGGGCTTGTGAGAATGGTGAATGGAGATGAGTAGGAAGTAGTATGAGGGTTGGAAGAACACAATGAAGCTTGGAAGAAGAAGAGAGTATGAGACTTGGAGAGAGGAGAGAGGAGAGAGCTTTGTGTGTGTGTGTCTTGAGAGAGGAAGTGAAAAAAATGAAATGAGGGAGAGAGAGGGGCTGATGGTGGCGCAAAATGGGGGAGAAAAGGTGATGTGATTTTGCTTCTTACACAAGCTAGGGAGTGGAAAAACCTTGGGGCAAAAGAGTGTGTTGTGTTTCCTTTGAGTCTTGACAATTGGGTAAAGACTATATAGTGTTTTTGTCAAGTGGTTAAAAGCATGAGCTCTCTTAGGATTGGGCATTGGATGGCTAGGATCACACCAAGTGTCATGATCTTGGTGAAGAAGAGTACAACTCTTGTCATGACTTAAGGGATCTACTAATGTGGACTCTTGCTCTTGTGGTGTATGATGAGAAAGTAAATGGATGGTTGGATATGGCTCTTGCTTTGACCAAACTTTCAAACCATAATTAAAGGGAAGTTTCTACATCTTTCTAATTGTTGTAATCATCTAAATGTTAATTAATTCACTTAGTTTAAATTACTCATTAGCACAATTTAATTAAGAAGGACTTTTCCTCATTAATTTTTGTAAGAAGATGAGAAGGTTAATGTGATTAAGTTTTGAGACTTATATGCTCTTAGTTAATTAGATTAGATCACCTTGATTTTATGTTCTAAATCATGGATTAATAAGGATTGGGCAATTAGGCTTTTAATTATAACTTTTAATGCATTATGTTTCAATTGTTGACTTTTACTTATCTTGTTGACTTGCCTTTAATTTACTAAGCTCTTGCTCATCGAGATTAGCCGATTAATTCTCAGTTAATCGTTAACCTCTCTAATTAGTCAAGATCACTGAACTAATTAGCTTAGACAAAAATTGGCGATGTTACACAATCAACGTCAAAAGGAACTTCAAGATGAATTAGAAACCAATTCCTTTTAGATTGTGACTTGATACAATTCAACGGCAAAAAGAATTGAAAGAAGAAAGATAAACCAATTCCTTGAGGATTAAGTCTTGCTTCCAATCAATGGCAAAAGGAACTTCAAGGAGAATTAGAAACCAATTCCTTTTGAATTGAAACTTGATTCCATTCAAGGGCAAAAAGAACATAAAGTAGAAAGATAAACCAATTCCTTAAGGATTAAGTCTTGCTTCCAATCAACATCAAAAGGAACCTCAAGGTGAATTAGAAACCAATTCCTTTTGCAATGTAACTTGATTCAATTCAATGGCAAAAAGAACTTAAAGAAGAAAGATAAACCAATTCCTTAAGTATTAAGTCTTGCTTCCAATCATTGGCTCAAGGGCCTTAAAGGAGAATTAGAAACCAATTCCTTTTGAATTGAAACTTGATTCCATTCAAGGGCAAAAAGAACATAAAGAAGAAAGATAAACCAATTCCTCAAAGATTAAGTGTTGCTTCCAATCAACGTCAAAAGGAACCTCAAGGTGAATTAGAAACCAATTCCTTTTAGATTGTGACTTGATACAATTCAACGGCAAAAAGAAATTAAAGAAGAAAGATAAACCAATTCCTTGAGGATTAAGTCTTGCTTCCAATCAATGGCAAAAGGAACTTCAAGGAGAATTAGAAACCAATTCCTTTTGAATTGAGACTTGATTCCACTCAATGGGAAAAAGAACATAAAGAAGAAAGACAAACCAATTCCTTAAGGATTAAGTCTTGCTTCCAATCAATGTCAAAAGGAACTTCAAGGTGAATTAGAAACCAATTCCTTTTGGATTGTGACTTGATACAATTCAATGCCAAAAAGAACTTAAAGAAGAAAGATAAACCAATTCCTTAAGGATTAAGTCTTGCTACCAATCAATGGCAAAAGGAACTTCAAGGAGAATTAGAGACCAATTCCTTTTGAATTGAGACTTGATTCCACTCAATGGGAAAAAGAACATAAAGAAGAAAGATAAACCAATTCCTTAAGTATTAAGTCTTGCTTCCAATCAACATCAAAAGGAACTTCAAGGTGAATTAGAAACCAATTCCTTTTGGAATGTGACTTGATTCAATTCAATGGCAAAAAGAACTTAAAGAAGAAAGATAAACCAATTCCTTAAGTATTAAGTCTTGCTTCCAATCATTGGCTCAAGGGTCTTAAAGGAGAATTAGAAACCAATTGCTTTTGAATTGAAACTTGATTCCATTCAAGGGCAAAAAGAACATAAAGAAGAAAGATAAACCAATTGCTTAAAGATTAAGTTTTGCTTCCAATCAACGTCAAAAGTAACTTCAAGGTGAATTAGAAACGAATTCCTTTTGGATTGAGACTTGATACAATTCAAAGGCAAAAAGAACTTAAAGAAGAAAGATAAACCAATTGCTTAAGTATTAATCTTGCTTCCAATCATTGGCTCAAGGATCTTAAAGGAGAATTAGAAACCAATTCCTTTTGAATTGACACTTGACTCCATTGAAGGGCAAAAAGAACATGAAGAAGAAAGATAAACCAATTCCTTAAGAATTAAGTTTTGCTTCCAATCAACGTCAAAAGGAACTTCAAGGTGAATTAGAAACCAATTCCTTTTAGATTGTGACTTGATACAATTCAATGGCAAAAAGAATTGAAAGAAGAAAGATAAACCAATTCCTTGAGGATTAAGTCTTGCTTCCAATCAATGGCAAAAGGAACTTCAAGGAGAATTAGAAACCAATTCCTTTTGAATTGAAACTTGATTCCATTCAAGGGCAAAAAGAACATAAAGAACAAAGATAAACCAATTCCTTGAGGATTAAGTCTTGCTTCCAATCAACGTCAAAAGGAACTTCAAGGTGAATTAGAAACCAATTCCTTTTGGAATGTGACTTGATTCAATTCAATGGCAAAAAGAACTGAAAGAAGAAATATAAACCAATTCCTTAAGGATTAAGTCTTGCTTCCAATCAATGGCAAAAGGAACTTCAAGGAGAATTAGAGACCAATTCCTTTTCAATTGAGACTTGATTCCACTCAATAGGAAAAAGAACATAAAGAAGAAAGATAAACCAATTCCTCAAGGATTAAGTCTTGCATCCAATCAACGTCAAAAGGAACTTCAAGGTGAATAAGAAACCAATTCCTTTTGGAATGTGACTTGATTCAATTCAATGGCAAAAAGACCTTAAAGAAGAAAGATAAACCAATTGCTTAAGTATTAAGTCTTGCTTCCAATCGATGGCTCGAGGATCTTAAAGGAGAATTAGAAACCAATTCCTTTTGAATTGAAACTTGATTCCATTCAAGGGCAAAAAGAACATAAAGAAGAAAGATAAACCAATTCCTTAAGGATTAAGTTTTGCTTCCAATCAACGTCAAAAGGAACTTCAAGGTGAATTAGAAACCAATTCCTTTTAGATTGTGACTTGATACAATTCAATGGCAAAAAGAACTTAAAGAAGAAAGATAAACCAATTCCTTAAGGATTAAGTCTTGCTTCCAATCAATGGCAAAAGGAACTTCAAGGAGAATTAGAAACCAATTCCTTTTGAATTGAAACTTGATTCCATTCAAGGGCAAAAAGAACATAAAGAAGAAAGATAAACCAATTCCTTAAGGATTAAGTTTTGCTTCCAATCAACGTCAAAAGGAACTTCAAGGTGAATTAGAAACCAATTCCTTTTAGATTGTGACTTGATACAATTCAATGGCAAAAAGAACTTAAAGAAGAAAGATAAACCAATTCCTTAAGGATTAAGTCTTGCTTCCAATCAATGGCAAAAGGAACTTCAAGGAGAATTAGAAACCAATTCCTTTTGAATTGAGACTTGATTCCACTCAATGGGAAAAAGAACATAAAGAAGAAAGATAAACCAATTCCTTAAGGATTAAGTCTTGCTTCCAATCAACGTCAAAAGGAACTTCAAGGTGAATTAGAAACCAATTCCTTTTGGATTGTGACTTGATACAATTCAATGGCAAAAAGAACATAAAGAAGAAAGATAAACCAATTCCTTAAGGATTAAGTCTTGCTTCCAATCAATGGCAAAAGGAACTTCAAGGAGAATTAGAAACCAATTCCTTTTGAATTGAGACTTGATTCCACTCAATGGCAAAAGAACATAAAGAAGAAAGATAAACCAATTCCTTAAGGATTAAGTCTTGCTTCCAATCAACGTCAAAAGGAACTTCAAGGTGAATTAGAAACCAATTCCTTTTGGAATGTGACTTGATTCAATTCAATGGCAAAAAGAACTTAAAGAAGAAAGATAAACCAATTCCTTAAGTATTAAGTCTTGCTTCCAATCAATGGAAAAAGGAACTTCAAGGTAAATTAGAAACCAATTCCTTTTGAATTGAGACTTGATACAATTCAATGGCAAAAAGAACATAAAGAAGAAAGATAAACCAATTCCTTAAGGATTAAGTCTTGCTTCCAATCAATGGCAAAAGGAACTTCAAAGAGAATTAGAAACCAATTCCTTTTGAATTGAGACTTGATTCCACTCAATGGGAAAAAGAACATAAAGAAGAAAGATAAACCAATTCCTTAACGATTAAGTCTTGCTTCCAATCAACGTCAAAAGGAACTTCAAGGTGAATTAGAAGCCAATTCGTTTTGGATTGAGACTTGATTCAATTCAATGAAAAAAGAACTTAAAGAAGAAAGATAAACCAATTCCTTAAGGATTAAGTCTTGCTTCCAATCAATGGCAAAAGGAACTTCAAGGAGAATTAGAAACCAATTCCTCTTGGATTGTGACTTGATTCAATTCAATGGCAAAAAGAACTTAAAGAAGAAAGATAAACCAATTCCTTAAGTATTAAGTCTTGCTTCCAATCATTGGCTCAAGGGTCTTAAAGGAGAATTAGAAACCAATTCCTTTTGAATTGAAACTTGATTCCACTCAATGGCAAAAGGAACATAAAGAAGAAAGATAAACCAATTCCGTATGGATTAAGTCTTGCTTCCAATCAACGTCAAAAGGAACTTCAAGGTGAA
The DNA here is from genome assembly GCA_031439585.1 of Pterocarpus macrocarpus. Lineage (NCBI taxonomy): Eukaryota > Viridiplantae > Streptophyta > Magnoliopsida > Fabales > Fabaceae > Pterocarpus > Pterocarpus macrocarpus. The sequence continues at coordinate 49,282,928 of CM062517.1, forward strand.
TTAGAAACCAATTCCTTTTGGATTGTGACTTGATTCAATTCAATTGCAAAAAGAACTGAAAGAAGAAAGATAAACCAATTCCTTAAGTATTAAGTCTTGCTTCCCACCAATGGAAAAAGGAACTTCAAGGAGAATTAGAAACCAATTCCTTTTGAATTGAGACTTGATCCCACTCAATGGCAAAAAGAACATAAAGAAGAAAGATAAACCAATTCCTTAAGGATTAAGTCTTGCTTCCAAACAATGGCAAAAGGAACTTCAAAGAGAATTAGAAACCAGCTCCTTTTCAATTGAGACTTGATTCCACTCAATGGGAAAAAGAACATAAAGAAGAAAGATTAACCAATTCCTTAACGATTAAGTCTTGCTTCCAATCAACGTCAAAAGGAACTTCAAGGTGAATTGGAAACCAATTCCTTTTAGATTGTGACTTGATACAATTCAACGGAAAAAAGAACTTAAAGAAGAAAGATAAACCAATTCCTTGAGGATTAAGTTTTGCTTCCAATCAATGGCAAAAGGAACTTCAAGGAGAATTAGAAACCAATTCCTTTTGAATTGTGACTTGATTCAATTCAATGGCAAAAAGAAGTTAAAGAAGAAAGATAAACCAATTCCTTAAGGATTAAGTCTTGCTTCCAATCATTGGCAAAAGGAACTTCAAGGAGAATTAGAAACCAATTCCTTTTGAATTGAGACTTGATTCCATTCAATGGCAAAAAGAACATAAAGAAGAAAGATAAACCAATTCCTTAAGGATTAAGTCTTGCTTCCAATCAACGTCAAAAGGAACTTCAAGGTGAATTAGAAACCAATTCCTTTTAGATTGTGACTTGATACAATTCAATGGCAAAAAGAACTTAAAGAAGAAAGATAAACCAATTCCTTGAGGATTAAGTTTTGCTTCCAATCAATGGCAAAAGGAACTTCAAGGAGAATTAGAAACTAATTCCTTTTGAATTGAGACTTGATTCCACTCAATGGGAAAAAGAACATAAAGAAGAAAGACAAACCAATTCCTTAAGGATTAAGTCTTGCTTCCAATCAACGTCAAAAGGAACTTCAAGGTGAATTAGAAACCAATTCCTTTTGGAATGTGACTTGATTCAATTCAATGGCAAAAAGAACTTAAAGAAGAAAGATAAACCAATTCCTTAAGTATTAAGTCTTGCTTCCAATCATTGGCTCAAGGGACTTAAAAGAGAATTAGAAACCAACTACTTTTGAATTGAAACTTGATTCCATTCAAGGGCAAAAAGAACATAAAGAAGAAAGATAAACCAATTGCTTAAAGATTAAGTTTTGCTTCCAATCAACGTCAAAATGAACTTCAAGGTGAATTAGAAACCAATTCCTTTTAGATTGTGACTTGATACAATTCAACGGCAAAAAGAACTTAAAGAAGAAAGATAAACCAATTCCTTGAGGATTAAGTCTTGCTTCCAATCAATGGCAAAAGGAACTTCAAGGAGAATTAGAAACCAATTCCTTTTGAATTGAGACTTGATTCCACTCAATGGGAAAAAGAACATAAAGAAGAAAGACAAACCAATTCCTTAAGGATTAAGTCTTGCTTCCAATCAACGTCAAAAGGAACTTCAAGGTGAATTAGAAACCAATTCCTTTTGGAATGTGACTTGATTCAATTCAATGGCAAAAAGAACTTAAAGAAGAAAGATAAACCAATTCCTTAAGTATTAAGTCTTGCTTCCAATCATTGGCACAAGGGTCTTAAAGGAGAATTAGAAACCAATTCCTTTTGAATTGAAACTTGATTCCATTCAAGGGCAAAAAGAACATAAAGAAGAAAGATAAACCAATTCCTTAAAGATTAAGTTTTGCTTCCAATCAACGTCAAAAGGAACTTCAAGGTGAATTAGAAACCAATTCCTTTTAGATTGTGACTTGATACAATTCAACGGCAAATAGAAATTAAAGAAGAAAGATAAACCAATTCCTTGAGGATTAAGTCTTGCTTCCAATCAATGGCAAACGGAACTTCAAGGAGAATTAGAAACCAATTCCTTTTGAATTGAGACTTGATTCCACTCAATGGGAAAAAGAACATAAAGAAGAAAGATAAACCAATTCCTTAAGGATTAAGTCTTGCTTCCAATCAACGTCAAAAGGAACTTCAAGGTGAATTAGAAACCAATTCCTTTTGGATTGTAACTTGATACAATTCAATGGCAAAAAGAACTTAAAGAAGAAAGATAAAGCAATTCCTTAAGTATTAAGTCTTGCTTCCCACCAATGGAAAAAGGAACTTCAAGGAGAATTAGAAACCAATTCCTTTTGAATTGAGACTTGATCCCACTCAATGGCAAAAAGAACATAAAGAAGAAAGATAAACCAATTCCTTAAGGATTAAGTCTTGCTTCCAAACAATGGCAAAAGGAACTTCAAAGAGAATTAGAAACCAGCTCCTTTTCAATTGAGACTTGATTCCACTCAATGGGAAAAAGAACATAAAGAAGAAAGATTAACCAATTCCTTAACGATTAAGTCTTGCTTCCAATCAACGTCAAAAGGAACTTCAAGGTGAATTAGAAACCAATTCCTCTTGGGATGTGACTTGATTCAATTCAATGGCAAAAAGAACTTAAAGAAGAAAGTTAAACCAATTCCTTAAGTATTAAGTCTTGCTTCCAATCATTGGCTCAAGGGTCTTAAAGGAGAATTAGAAACCAATTGCTTTTGAATTGAAACTTGATTCCATTCAAGGGTAAAAAGAACATAAAGAAGAATGATAAACCAATTCCTTAAAGATTAAGTTTTGCTTCCAATCAACGTCAAAAGGAACTTCAAGGTGAATTGGAAACCAATTCCTTTTAGATTGTGACTTGATACAATTCAACGGAAAAAAGAACTTAAAGAAGAAAGATAAACCAATTCCTTGAGGATTAAGTCTTGCTTCCAATCAATGGCAAAAGGAACTTCAAGGAGAATTAAAAACCAATTCCTTTTGAGTTGAGAGTTGATTCCACTCAATGGGAGAAAGAACATAAAGAAGAAGGATAAACCAATTCCTTAAGGATTAAGTCTTGCTTCCAATCAACGTCAAAAGGAACTTCAAGGTGAATTAGAAACCAATTCCTTTTAGATTGTGACTTGATACAATTCAACGGAAAAAAGAACTTAAAGAAGAAAGATAAACCAATTCCTTGAGGATTAAGTTTTGCTTCCAATCAATGGCAAAAGGAACTTCAAGGAGAATTAGAAACTAATTCCTTTTGAATTGAGACTTGATTCCACTCAATGGCAAAAAGAACATAAAGAAGAAAGATAAACCAATTCCTTAAGGATTAAGTCTTGCTTCCAATCAACATCAAAAGGAACTTCAAGGTGAATTAGAAACCAATTCCTTTTGGAATGTGACTTGATTCAATTCAATGGCAAAAAGAACTTAAAGAAGAAAGATAAACCAATTCCTTAAGTATTAAGTCTTGCTTCCAATCATTGGCTCAAGGGACTTAAAAGAGAATTAGAAACCAATTCCTTTTGAATTGAAACTTGATTCCATTCAAGGGCAAAAAGAACATAAAGAAGAAAGATAAACCAATTCCTTAAAGATTAAGTTTTGCTTCCAATCAACGTCAAAAGGAACTTCAAGGTGAATTAGAAACCAATTCCTTTTAGATTGTGACTTGATACAATTCAACGGCAAAAAGAACTTAAAGAAGAAAGATAAACCAATTCCTTGAGGATTAAGTCTTGCTTCCAATCAATGGCAAAAGGAACTTCAAGGAGAATTAGAAACCAATTCCTTTTGAATTGAGACTTGATTCCACTCAATGGGAAAAAGAACATAAAGAAGAAAGACAAACCAATTCCTTAAGGATTAAGTCTTGCTTCCAATCAACGTCAAAAGGAACTTCAAGGTGAATTAGAAACCAATTCCTTTTGGATTGTGACTTGATACAATTCAATGGCAAAAAGAACTTAAAGAAGAAAGATAAACCAATTCCTTAAGGATTAAGTCTTGCTTCCAATCAATGGCAAAAGGAACTTCAAGGAGAATTAGAAACCAATTCCTTTTGAATTGAGACTTGATTCCACTCAATGGCAAAAAGAACATAAAGAAGAAAGATAAACCAATTCCTTAAGGATTAAGTCTTGCTTCCAATCAACATCAAAAGGAACTTCAAGGTGAATTAGAAACCAATTCCTTTTGAATTGAGACTTGATTCAATTCAATGGCAAAAAGAACTTAAAGAAGAAAGATAAACCAATTCCTTAAGGATTAAGTCTTGCTTCCAATCAATGGCAAAAGGAACTTCAAGGAGAATTAGAGACCAATTCCTTTTGAATTGAGACTTGATTCCATTCAAGGGCAAAAAGAACATAAAGAAGAAAGATAAACCAATTCCTTAAGGATTAAGTCTTGCTTCCAATCAACGTCAAAAGGAACTTCAAGGTGAATTAGAAACCAATTCCTTTTGGATTGTGACTTGATACAATTCAATGGCAAAAAGAACTTAAAGAAGAAAGATAAACCAATTCCTTAAGTATTAAGTCTTGCTTCCAATCAATGGCAAAAGGAACTTCAAGGAGAATTAGAAACCAATTCCTTTTGAATTGAGACTTGATTCCAATCATTGGCCAAAAGAACATAAAGAAGAAAGATAAACCAATTCCTTAAGGATTAAGTCTTGCTTCCAATCAACGTCAAAAGGAACTTCAAGGTGAATTAGAAACCAATTCCTTTTAGATTGTGACTTGATACAATTCAATGGCAAAAGAACTTAAAGAAGAAAGATAAACCAATTCCTTAAGAATTAAGTCTTGCTTCCAATCAATGGCAAAAGGAACTTCAAGGAGAATTAGAAACCAATTCCTTTTGAATTGAGACTTGATTCCACTCAATGGCAAAAAGAACATAAAGAAGAAAGACAAACCAATTCCTTAAGGATTAAGTCTTGCTTCCAATCAACGCCAAAAGGAACATCAAGGTGAATTAGAAACCAATTCCTTTTGGATTGTGACTTGATACAATTCAATGGCAAAAAGAACTTAAAGAAGAAAGATAAACCAATTCCTTAAGGATTAAGTCTTGCTTCCAATCAATGGCAAAAGGAACTTCAAGGAGAATTAGAAACCAATTCCTTTTGAATTGAGACTTGATTCCACTCAATGGGAAAAAGAACATAAAGAAGAAAGATAAACCAATTCCTTAAGGATTAAGTCTTGCTTCCAATCAACGTCAAAAGGAACTTCAAGGTGAATTAGAAACCAATTCCTTTTGGAATGTGACTTGATTCAATTCAATGGCAAGAAGAACTTAAAGAAGAAAGATAAACCAATTCCTTGAGGATTAAGTCTTGCTTCCAATCAATGGAAAAAGGAACTTCAAGGAGAATTAGAAACCAATTCCTTTTGAATTGAGACTTGATTCCACTCAATGGCAAAAAGAACATAAAGAAGAAAGATAAACCAATTCCTTAAGGATTAAGTCTTGCTTCCAATCAATGGCAAAAGGAACTTCAAGGAGAATTAGAAACCAATTCCTTTGAATTGAGACTTGATTCCACTCAATGGCAAAAAGAACATAAAGAAGAAAGATAAACCAATTCCTTAAGGATTAAGTCTTGCTTCCAATCAATGTCAAAAGGAACTTCAAGGTGAATTAGAAACCAATTCCTTTTGGATTGTGACTTGATACAATTCAATGGCAAAAAGAACTTAAAGAAGAAAGATAAACCAATTCCTTAAGGTTAAAGTCTTGCTTCCAAACAATGGCAAAAGGAACTTCAAGGAGAATTAAAAACCAATTCCTTTTGGATTGTGACGTGATTCAATTCAATGGCAACAAGAACATAAAGAAGATGGAGAAACCAATTCATTAAGGATTGAGTCTTGCTTCCAATCAATGGGAAAAGGAACTTGAAGGACAATTAGAAACCAATTTCTTTTACATTGAGACTTGATTCCAGTCAATGGCAAAAAGAACATAAAGAAGAAAGATAAACCACTTCCTTAAGGATTATGTCTTGCTTCCAATCAATGCCAAAAGGAACTTCAAGGTGAATTAAAAACCAATTCCTTTTGGATTGAGAGTTGGTACAATTCAATGGCCAAAAGAACTTAAAGAAGAAAGATAAACCAATTCCTTAAGTATAAAGTCTTGCTTCCAATCAATGGCAAAAGGAACTTGAAGGAGAATTAGAAACCAATTCCTTTTGAATTGAGACTTGATTCCAGTCAATGGCAAAAAGAACATAAAGAAGAAAGATAAACCAATTCCTTAAGGATTAAGTCTTGCTTCCAATCAACGGCAAAAGGAACTTCAAGGAGAATTAGAAACCAATTCCTTTTGAATTATGACTTGCTTCAAATCAATGGCAAAAGAACTTAAAGAAGAAAGATAAACCAATTCCTTAAGGATTAAGTCTTGCTTCCAATCAATTGCAAAAGGAACTTCAAGGAGAATTAGAAACCAATTCCTTTTGAATTGAGACTTGATTCCACTCAATGGCAAAAAGAACATAAAGAAGAAAGATAAACCAATTCCTTAAGGATTAAGTCTTGCTTCCAAACAATGGCAAAAGGAACTTCAAGGAGAATTAGAAACCACTTCCTTTTGGATTGGGACTTGTTTCAATTCAATGGCAAAAAGAACATAAAGAAGAAAGATAAACCAATTCCTTAAGGATTAAGTCTTGCTTCCAATCAATGTCAAAAGGAACTTCAAGGTGCATTAGAAACCAATTCCTTTTGAATTGAGACCTGATTCCACTCAGTGGGAAAAAGAACTTAAAGATGAAAGATAAACCAATTCCTTAAGGATTAAGTCTTGCTTCCAATCAATGGCAAAAGGAACTTCAAGGAGAATTAGAAACCAATTCCTTTTGTATTGTGACTTGATTCAATTCAATGGCAAAAAGAACTTAAAGAAGAAAGATAAACCAATTCCTTAAGGAATAAGACTTGCTTCCAATCAATTGCAAAAGGAACATAAAGGAGAATTAGAAACCAATTCCTTTTGAATTGAGACTTGATTCCACTCAATGGCAAAAAGAACATAAAGAAGAAAGATAAACCAATTCCTTAAGGATTAAGTCTTGCTTCCAATCAACGTCAAAAGGAACTTCAAGGTGAATTAGAAACCAATTCCTTTTAAATTGTGACTTGATACAATTCAATGGCAAAAAGAACTTAAAGAAGAAAGATAAACCAATTCCTTATGGATTAAGTCTTGCTTCCAATCAATGGCAAAAGGAACTTCAAGGAGAATTAGAAACCAATTCCTTTTGAATTGAGACTTGATTCCACTCAATGGGAAAAAGAACATAAAGAAGAAAGATAAACCAATTCCTTAAGGATTAAGTCTTGCTTCCAATCAACGTCAAAAGGAACTTCAAGGTGAATTAGAAACCAATTCCTTTTGGAATGTGACTTGATTCAATTCAATGGCAAAAAGAACTTAAAGAAGAAAGATAAACCAATTCCTTAAGGATTAAGTCTTGCTTCCAATCAATGGCAAAAGGAACTTCAAGGAGAATTAGAAACCAATTCCTTTTGAATTGAGACTTGATTCAATTCAATGGCAAAAAGAACATAAAGAAGAAAGATAAACCAATTCCTTAAGGATTAAGTCTTGCTTCCAATCAACGTCAAAAGGAACTTCAAGGTGAATTAGAAACCAATTCCTTTTGGAATGTGACTTGATTCAATTCATTGGCAAAAGAACTGAAAGAAGAAAGTTAAACCAATTCCTTAAGTATTAAGTCTTGCTTCCAATCAGTGGCAAAAGGAACTTCAAGGAGAATTAGAGACCAATTCCTTTTGAATTGAGACTTGATTCCACTCAATGGCAAAAAGAACATAAAGAAGAAAGATAAACCAATTCCTTAAGGATTAAGTCTTGCTTCCAATCAACGTCAAAAGGAACTTCAAGATGAATTAGAAACCAAATCCTTTTGAATTGTGACTTGATTCAATTCAATGGCAAAAAGAACTTAAAGAAGAAAGATAAACCAATTCCTTGAGGATTAAGTCTTGCTTCCAATCAATGGCAAAAGGAACTTCAAGGAGAATTAGAAACCAATTCCTTTTGAATTGTGACTTGATACAATTCAATGGCAAAAGAACAGAAAGAAGAAAGATAAACCAATTCCTTAAGGATTAAGTCTTGCTTCCAAACAATGGCAAAAGGAACTTCAAGGAGAATTAGAAACCAATTCCTTTTGGATTGTGACTTGATTCAATTCAATGGCAAAAAGAACTTAAAGAAGAAAGATAAACCAATTCCTTAAGCATTAAGTCTTGCTTCCAATCAATGGCAAAAGGAACTTCAAGGAGAATTAGAAACCAATTCCTTTTGAATTGAGACTTGATTGCATTCAATGGCAAAAAGAACATAAAGAAGAAAGATAAACCAATTCCTTAAGGATTAAGTCTTGCTTCCAATCAACGTCAAAAGGAACTTCAAGGTGAATTAGAAACCAATTCCTTTTGGATTGTGACTTGATACAATTCAATGGCAAAAAGAACTTAAAGAAGAAAGATAAACCAATTCCTTAAGGATTAAGTCTTGCTTCCAATCAATGGCAAAAGGAACTTCAAGGAGAATTAGAAACCAATTCCTTTTGAATAGAGACTTGATTCAACTCAACGGCAAAAAGAATTTAAAGAAGAAAGATAAACCAATTTCTTATGGATTAAGTCTTGCTTCCAATCAATGGCAAAAGGAACTTCAAGGAGAATTAGAAACCAATTCCTTTTGAATTGAGACTTGATTCCACTCTATGGCAAAAAGCACATAAAGAAGAAAGATAAACCAATTCCTTAAGGATTAAGTCTTGCTTCCAATCAACGTCAAAAGGAACTTCAAGGTGAATTAGAAGCCAATTCCTTTTGGAATGTGACTTGATTCAATTCAATGGCAAAAAGAACTTAAAGAAGAAAGATAAACCAATTCCTTAAGGATTAAGTCTTGCTTCCAATCAATGGCAAAAGGAACTTCAAGGAGAATTAGAGACCAATTCCTTTTGAATTGAGACTTGATTCTACTCAATGGCAAAAAGAACATAAAGAAGAAAGACAAACCAATTCCTTAAGGATTAAGTCTTGCTTCCAATCAACGTCAAAAGGAACTTCAAGGTGAATTAGAAACCAATTTCCTTTTGGATTGTGACTTGATACAATTCAATGGCAAAAGAACTTAAAGAAGAAAGATAAACCAATTCCTTGAGGATTAAGTCTTGCTTCCAATCAATGGCAAAAGGAACTTCAAGGAGAATTAGAAACCAATTCCTTTTGAATTGAGACTTGATTCCACTCAATGGCAAAAAGAACATAAAGAAGAAAGACAAACCAATTCCTTAAGGATTAAGTCTTGCTTCCAATCAACGTCAAAAGGAACTTCAAGGTGAATTAGAAACCAATTCCTTTTGGATTGTGACTTGATACAATTCAATGGCAAAAAGAACTTAAAGAAGAAAGATAAACCAATTCCTTAAGGATTAAGTCTTGCTTCCAATCAATGGCAAAAGGAACTTCAAGGAGAATTAGAAACCAATTCCCTTTGAATTGAGACTTGATTCCACTCAATGGGAAAAAGAACATAAAGAAGAAAGATAAACCAATTCCTTAAGGATTAAGTCTTGCTTCCAATCAACGTCAAAAGGAACTTCAAGGTGAATTAGAAACCAATTCCTTTTGGATTGTGACTTGATTCAATTCAATGGCAAAAAGAACTTAAAGAAGAAAGATAAACCAATTCCTTAAGGATTAAGTCTTGCTTCCAATCAATGGCAAAAGGAACTTCAAGGAGAATTAGAAACCAATTCCTTTTGAATTGAGACTTGATTCCATTCAATGGCAAAAAGAACATAAAGAAGAAAGATAAACCAATTCCTTAAGGATTAAGTCTTGCTTCCAATCAACGTCAAAAGGAACTTCAAGGTGAATTAGAAACCAATTCCTTTTGGATTGTGACTTGATACAATTCAATGGCAAAAGAACTTAAAGAAGAAAGATAAACCAATTCCTTAAGGATTAAGTCTTGCTTCCAATCAATGGCAAAAGGAACTTCAAGGAGAATTAGAAACCAATTCCTTTTGAATTGAGACTTGATTCCACTCAATGGGAAAAAGAACATAAAGAAGAAAGATAAACCAATTCCTTAAGGATTAAGTCTTGCTTCCAATCAACGTCAAAAGGAACTTCAAGGTGAATTAGAAACCAATTCCTTTGGATTGTGACTTGATTCGATTCAATGGCAAGAAGAACTTAAAGAAGAAAGATAAACCAATTCCTTAAGGATTAAGTCTTGCTTCCAATCAATGGCAAAAGGAACTTCAAGGAGAATTAGAAACCAATTCCTTTTGAATTGCGACTTGATTCAATTCAATGGCAAAAAGAACATAAAGAAGAAAGATAAACCAATTCCTTAAGGATTAAGTCTTGCTTCCAATCAACGTCAAAAGGAACTTCAAGGTGAATTAGAAACCAATTCCTGTTGATTGTGACTTGATTCAATTCAATGGCAAAAAGAACTTAAAGAAGAAAGATAAACCAATTCCTTAAGGATTAAGTCTTGCTTCCAATCAATGGCAAAAGGAACTTCAAGGAGAATTAGAAACCAATTCCTTTTGAATTGAGACTTGATTCCACTCAATGGCAAAAAGAACATAAAGAAGAAAGATAAACCAATTCCTTAAGGATTAAGTCTTGCTTCCAATCAACGTCAAAAGGAACTTCAAGGTGAATTAGAAACCAATTCCTTTTGGATTGTGACTTGATACAATTCAATGGCAAAAAGAACTTAAAGAAGAAAGATAAACCAATTCCTTAAGGATTAAGTCTTGCTTCCAATCAATGGCAAAAGGAACTTCAAGGAGAATTAGAAACCAATTCCTTTTGAATTGAGACTTGATTCCACTCAATGGCAAAAAGAACATAAAGAAGAAAGATAAACCAATTCCTTAAGGATTAAGTCTTGCTTCCAATCAACGTCAAAAGGAACTTCAAGGTGAATTAGAAACCAATTCCTTTTAAATTGTGACTTGATACAATTCAATGGCAAAAAGAACTTAAAGAAGAAAGATAAACCAATTCCTTAAGGATTAAGTCTTGCTTCCAATCAATGGCAAAAGGAACTTCAAGGAGAATTAGAAACCAATTCCTTTTGAATTGAGACTTGATTCCACTCAATGGCAAAAAGAACATAAAGAAGAAAGATAAACCAATTCCTTAAGGATTAAGTCTTGCTTCCAATCAACGTCAAAAGGAACTTCAAGGTGAATTAGAAACCAATTCCTTTTGGATTGTGACTTGATTGCACTCAATGGCAAAAAGAACATAAAGAAGAAAGATAAACCAATTCCTTAAGGATTAAGTCTTGCTTCCAATCAATGGCAAAAGGAACTTCAAGGAGAATTAGAAACCAATTCCTTTTGAATTGAGACTTGATTCCACTCAATGGGAAAAAGAACATAAAGAAGAAAGATAAACCAATTCCTTAAGGATTAAGTCTTGCTTCCAATCAACGTCAAAAGGAACTTCAAGGTGAATTAGAAACCAATTCCTTTTGGATTGTGACTTGATTCAATTCAATGGCAAAAAGAACTTAAAGAAGAAAGATAAACCAATTCCTTAAGGATTAAGTCTTGCTTCCAATCAATGGCAAAAGGAACTTCAAGGAGAATTAGAAACCAATTCCTTTTGAATTGAGACTTGATTCCACTCAATGGCAAAAAGAACATAAAGAAGAAAGATAAACCAATTCCTTAAGGATTAAGTCTTGCTTCCAATCAACGTCAAAAGGAACTTCAAGGTGAATTAGAAACCAATTCCTTTTGAATTGTGACTTGATTCAATTCAATGGCAAAAAGAACTTAAAGAAGAAAGATAAACCAATTCCTTAAGGATTAAGTCTTGCTTCCAATCAATGGCAAAAGGAACTTTAAGGAGAATTAGAAACCAATTCCTTTTGAATTGAGACTTGATTCCATTCAATGGCAAAAAGAACATAAAGAAGAAAGATAAACCAATTCCTTAAGGATTAAGTCTTGCTTCCAATCAACGTCAAAAGGAACTTCAAGGTGAATTAGAAACCAATTCCTTTTGGAATGTGACTTGATTCAATTCAATGGCAAAAAGAACTTAAAGAAGAAAGATAAACCAATTCCTTAAGGATTAAGTCTTGCTTCTAATCAATGGCAAAAGGAACTTCAAGGAGAATTAGAGACCAATTCCTTTTGAATTGAGACTTGATTCCACTCAATGGCAAAAAGAACATAAAGAAGAAAGATAAACCAATTCCTTAAGGATTAAGTCTTGCTTCCAATCAACGTCAAAAGGAACTTCAAGGTGAATTAGAAACCAATTCCTTTTGTATTGTGACTTGATTCAATTCAATGGCAAAAAGAACTTAAAGAAGAAAGATAAACCAATTCCTTAAGGATTAAGTCTTGCTTCCAATCAATGGCAAAAGGAACTTCAAGGAGAATTAGAAACCAATTCCTTTTGAATTGAGACTTGATTCCACTCAATGGCAAAAAGAACATAAAGAAGAAAGATAAACCAATTCCTTAAGGATTAAGTCTTGCTTCCAATCAACGTCAAAAGGAACTTCAAGGAGAATTAGAAACCAATTCCTTTTGGATTGTGACTTGATTCGATTCAATGGCAAGAAGAACTTAAAGAAGAAAGATAACCCAATTCCTTAAGGATTAAGTCTTGCTTCCAATCAATGGCAAAGGGAACTTCAAGGAGAACAAGAAACCAATTCCTTTTGAATTGAGACTTGATTCCATTCAATGGCAAAAAGAACATAAAGAAGAAAGATAAACCAATTCCTTAAGGATTAAGTCTTGCTTCCAATCAACGTCAAAAGGAACTTCAAGGTGAATTAGAAACCAATTCCTTTTAGATTGTGACTTGATTCAATTCAATGGCAAAAAGAACTTAAAGAAGAAAGATAAACCAATTCCTTAAGGATTAAGTCTTGCTTCCAATCAATGGCAAAAGGAACTTCAAGGAGAATTAGAAACCAATTCCTTTTGAATTGAGACTTGATTCCACTCAATGGCAAAAAGAACATAAAGAAGAAAGATAAACCAATTCCTTAAGGATTAAGTCTTGCTTCCAATCAACGTCAAAAGGAACTTCAAGGTGAATTAGAAACCAATTCCTTTTGGATTGTGACTTGATACAATTCAATGGCAAAAAGAACTTAAAGAAGAAAGATAAACCAATTCCTTAAGGATTAAGTCTTCCTTCCAATCAATGGCAAAAGGAACTTCAAGGAGAATTAGAAACCAATTCCTTTTGCATTGAGACTTGATTCCACTCAATGGCAAAAAGAACATAAAGAAGAAAGATAAACCAATTCCTTAAGGATTAAGTCTTGCTTCCAATCAATGGCAAAAGGAACTTCAAGGAGAATTAGAAACCAATTCCTTTTGAATTGTGACTTGATTCAATTCAATGGCAAAAAGAACATAAAGAAGAAAGATAAACCAATTCCTTATGGATTAAGTCTTGCTTCCAATCAATGGCAAAAGGAACTTCAAGGAGAATTAGAAACCAATTCCTTTTGAATTGAAACTTGATTCCATTCAAGCGAAAAAAGAACATAAAGAAGAAAGATAAACCCATTCCTTGAGGATTAAGTCTTGCTTCCAATCAATGGCAATAGAAACTTCAAGGATAATTAGAAACCAATTCCTTTTGAATTGGGACTTGATTCCACTCAATGGGAAAAAGAACATAAAGAAGAACGATAAACCAATCCCTTAAGGATTAAGTCTTGCTTCCAATCAACGTCAAAAGGAACTTCAAGGAGAATTAGAAACCGATTCCTTTTGAGTTGAGACTTGATTCCACTCAATGGGAAAAAGAACATAAAGAAGAAAGACAAACCAATTCCTTAAGGATTAAGTCTTGCTTCCAATCAATGTCAAAAGGAACTTCAAGGTGACTTAGAAACCAATTCCTTTTGGATTGAGACTTGATTCAATTCAATGGAAAAAAGAACAAAAAGAAGAAAGACAAACCAATTCCTTAAGGATTAAGTCTTGCTTCCAAACAATGCCAAAAGGAACTTCAAGGTGACTTAGAAACCAATTCCTTTTGAATTGAGACTTGATTCAATTCAAGGGCAAAAAGAACATAAAGAAGAATGATAAACCAATTCCTTAAGGATTAAGTCTTGCTTCCAAACAATGGCAAAAGGAACTTCAAGGAGAATTAGAAACCAATTCCTTTTGAATTGAGACTTGATTCAATTCAATGGCAAAAAGAACATAAAGAAGAAAGATAAACCAATTCCTTAAGGATTAAGTCTTGCTTCCAATCAATGGCAAAAGGAACTTCAAGGAGAATTAGAAACCAATTCCTTTTGAATTGTGACTTGATTCAATTCAATGGCAAAAAGAACATAAAGAAGAAAGATAAACCAATTCCTTAAGGATTAAGTCTTGCTTCCAATCAATGGCAAAAGGTACTTCAAGGTGAATTAGAAACCAATTTCTTTTGGTTTGTGACTTGATTCAATTCAATGGCAAAAAGAACTTAAAGAAGAAAGATAAACCAATTCCTTAAGGGTTAAGTCTTGCTTCCAATCAATGGCAAAAGGAACTTCAAGGAGCATTAGAAACCAATTCCTTTTGAATTGAGACTTGATTCCATTCAATGGCAAAAGAACATAAAGAAGAGAGATAAACCAATTCCTTAAGGATTAAGTCTTGCTTCCAATCAACGTCAAAAGGAACTTCAAGGTGAATTAGAAACCAATTCCTTTTGGAATGTGGACTTGATGCAATTCAATGGCAAAAAGAACTTAAAGAGGAAAGATAAACCAATTCCTTATGGATTAAGTCTTGCTTCCAATCAATGGCAAAAGGAACTTCAAGGAGAATTAGAAACCAATTCCTTTTGAATTGAGACTGGATTCCACTCAATGGGAAAAAGAACATAAAGAAGAAAGATAAACCAATTCCTTAAGGATTAAGTTTTGCTTCCAATCAACGTCAAACGGAACTTCAAGATGAATTAGAAACCAAATTCTTTTGGAATGTGACTTGATTCAATTCAATGGCAAAAAGAACTTAAAGAAGAAAGATAAACCAATTCCTTATGGATTAAGTCTTGCTTCCAATCAATGGCAAAAGGAACTTCAAGGAGAATTAGAAACCAATTCCGTTTGAATAGTGACTTGATTCAATTCAATGGCAAAAAGAACTTAAAGAAGAAAGATAAACGAATTCCTTAAATTTTAAGTCTTGCTTCGCATCAATGGAAATAGGAACTTCAACGAGAATTAGAAACCAATTCCTTTTGAATTGAGACTTGATTCCACTCAATGGCAAAAAGAACATAAAGAAGAAAGACAAACCAATTCCTTAAGGATTAAGTCTTGCTTCCAATCAAAGTCAAAAGGAACTTCAAGGTGAATTAGAAACCAATTCCTTTTGGATTGTGACTTGATACAATTCAATGGCAAAAAGAACTTAAAGAAGAAAGATAAACCAATTCCTTGAGCATTAAGTCTTGCTTCCAATCAATGGCAAAAGGAACTTCAAGGAGAATTAGAAATCAATTCCTTTTGAATTGAGACTTGATTCCACTCAATGGCAAAAAGAACATAAAGAAGAAAGATAAACCAATTCCTTAAGGATTAAGTCTTGCTTCCAATCAATGGCAAAAGGAACTTCAAGGAGATTTAGAAACCAATTCCTTTTGAATTGAGACCTGATTCAATTCAATGGCAAAAAGAACATAAAGAAGAAAGATAAACCAATTCCTTAAGGATTAAGTCTTGCTTCCAATCAATCTCAAAAGGAACTTCAAGGAGAATTAGAAACCAATTCCTTTTGGATTGTGACTTGATTCAATTCAATGGCAAAAAGAACTTAAAGAAGAAAGATAAACCAATTCCTTAAGGATTAAGTCTTGCTTCCAATCAATGGCAAAAGGAACTTCAAGGAGAATTAGAAACCAATTCCTTTTGAATTGAGACTTGATTCCATTCAATGGCAAAAAGAACATAAAGAAGAAAGATAAACCAATTCCTTAAGGATTAAGTCTTGCTTCCAATCAACGTCAAAAGGAACTTCAAGGTGAATTAGAAACCAATTCCTTTTAGATTGTGACTTGATACAATTCAATGGCAAAAAGAACTTAAAGAAGAAAGATAAACCAATTCCTTAAGGATTAAGTCTTGCTTCCAATCAATGGCAAAAGGAACTTCAAGGAGAATTAGAAACCAATTCCTTTTGAATTGAGACTTGATTCCACTCAATGGGAAAAAGAACATAAAGAAGAAAGATAAACCAATTCCTTAAGGATTAAGTCTTGCTTCCAATCAACGTCAAAAGGAACTTCAAGGTGAATTAGAAACCAATTCCTTTTGGATTGTGACTTGATACAATTCAATGGCAAAAAGAACTTAAAGAAGAAAGATAAACCAATTCCTTAAGGATTAAGTCTTGCTTCCAATCAATGGCAAAAGGAACTTCAAGGAGAATTAGAAACCAATTCCTTTTGAATTGAGACTTGATTCCACTCAATGGGAAAAAGAACATAAAGAAGAAAGATAAACCAATTCCTTAAGGATTAAGTCTTGCTTCCAATCAACGTCAAAAGGAACTTCAAGGTGAATTAGAAGCCAATTCCTTTTGGATTGTGACTTGATTCAATTCAAGGGCAAAAAGAACTTAAAGAAGAAAGATAAACCAATTGCTTAAGTATTAAGTCTTGCTTCCAATCAATGGCAAAAGGAACTTCAAGGAGAATTAGAAACCAATTCCTTTTGAATTGAGACTTGATTCAATTCAATGGCAAAAAGAACTGAAAGAAGAAAGATAAACCAATTCCTTAAGGATTAAGTCTTGCTTCCAATCAACGTCAAAAGGAACTTCAAGGTGAATTAGAAACCAATTCCTTTTAGATTGTGACTTGATACAATTCAATGGCAAAAAGAACTTAAAGAAGAAAGATAAACCAATTCCTTGAGGATTAAGTCTTGCTTCCAATCAATGGCAAAAGGAACTTCAAGGAGAATTAGAAACCAATTCCTTTTGAATTGAGACTTGATTCCACTCAATGGGAAAAAGAACATAAAGAAGAAAGATAAACCAATTCCTTAAGGATTAAGTCTTGCTTCCAATCAACGTCAAAAGGAACTTCAAGGTGAATTAGAAACCAATTCCTTTTGGATTGTGACTTGATACAATTCAATGGCAAAAAGAACTTAAAGAAGAAAGATAAACCAATTCCTTAAGGATTAAGTCTTGCTTCCAATCAATGGCAAAAGGAACTTCAAGGAGAATTAGAAACCAATTCCTTTTGAATTGAGACTTGATTCCACTCAATGGGAAAAAGAACATAAAGAAGAAAGATAAACCAATTCCTTAAGGATTAAGTCTTGCTTCCAATCAACGTCAAAAGGAACTTCAAGGTGAATTAGAAACCAAATCCTTTTGAATTGTGACTTGATTCAATTCAATGGCAAAAAGAACTTAAAGAAGAAAGATAAACCAATTCCTTAAGTATTAAGTCTTGCTTCCAATCAATGGCAAAAGGAACTTCAAGGAGAATTAGAAACCAATTCCTTTTGAATTGAGACTTGATTCCACTCAATGGCAAAAAGAACATAAAGAAGAAAGATAAACCAATTCCTTAAGGATTAAGTCTTGCTTCCAATCAACGTCAAAAGGAACTTCAAGGTGAATTAGAAACCAATTCCTTTTGGATTGTGACTTGATACAATTCAATGGCAAAAAGAACTTAAAGAAGAAAGATAAACCAATTCCTTGAGGATTAAGTCTTGCTTCCAATCAATGGCAAAAGGAACTTCAAGGAGAATTAGAAACCAATTCCTTTTGAATTGAGACTTGATTCCACTCAATGGGAAAAAGAACATAAAGAAGAAAGATAAACCAATTCCTTAAGGATTAAGTCTTGCTTCCAATCAACGTCAAAAGGAACTTCAAGGTGAATTAGAAACCAATTCCTTTTGGAATGTGACTTGATTCAATTCAATGGCAAAAAGAACTTAAAGAAGAAAGATAAACCAATTCCTTAAGTATTAAGTCTTGCTTCCAATCATTGGCTCAAGGATCTTAAAGGAGAATTAGAAACCAATTCCTTTTGAATTGAAACTTGATTCCACTCAATGGAAAAAAGAACATAAAGAAGAAAGATAAACCAATTCCTTAAGGATTAAGTCTTGCTTCCAATCAACGTCAAAAGGAACTTCAAGGTGAATTAGAAACCAATTCCTTTTAGATTGTGACTTGATACAATTCAATGGCAAAAAGAACTTAAAGAAGAAAGATAAACCAATTCCTTGAGGATTAAGTCTTGCTTCCAATCAATGGCAAAAGGAACTTCAAGGAGAATTAGAAACCAATTCCTTTTGAATTGAGACTTGATTCCACTCAATGGGAAAAAGAACATAAAGAAGAAAGATAAACCAATTCCTTAAGGATTAAGTCTTGCTTCCAATCAACGTCAAAAGGAACTTCAAGGTGAATTAGAAACCAATTCCTTTTGGATTGTGACTTGATACAATTCAATGGCAAAAGAACTTAAAGAAGAAAGATAAACCAATTCCTTAAGGATTAAGTCTTGCTTCCAATCAATGGCAAAAGGAACTTCAAGGAGAATTAGAGACCAATTCCTTTTGAATTGAGACTTGATTCCACTCAATGGCAAAAAGAACATAAAGAAGAAAGGCAAACCAATTCCTTAAGGATTAAGTCTTGCTTCCAATCAACATCAAAAGGAACTTCAAGGTGAATTAGAAACCAATTCCTTTTGAATTGAGACTTGATTCCACTCAATGGCAAAAAGAACATAAAGAAGAAAGATAAACCAATTCCTTAAGGATTAAGTCTTGCTTCCAATCAACGTCAAAAGGAACTTCAAGGTGAATTAGAAACCAATTCCTTTTGGAATGTGACTTGATTCAATTCAATGGCAAAAAGAACTGAAAGAAGAAAGATAAACCAATTCCTTAAGTATTAAGTCTTGCTTCCAATCAATGGCAAAAGGAACTTCAAGGAGAATTAGAAACCAATTCCTTTTGAATTGAGACTTGATTCCACTCAATGGCAAAAAGAACATAAAGAAGAAAGATAAACCAATTCCTTAAGGATTAAGTCTTGCTTCCAAACAATGGCAAAAGGAACTTCAAAGAGAATTAGAAACCAGCTCCTTTTCAATTGAGACTTGATTCCACTCAATGGGAAAAAGAACATAAAGAAGAAAGATTAACCAATTCCTTAACGATTAAGTCTTGCTTTTAATCAATCTCAAAAGGAACTTCTAAGAGAATTAGAAATCAATTCCTTTTGGATTGTGACTTCATTCAATTCAATGGCAAAAAGAACTTAAAGAAGAAAGATAAACCAATTGCTTAAGTATTAAGTCTTGCTTCCAATCATTGGCTCAAGGATCTTAAAGGAGAATTAGAAACCAATTCCTTTTGAATTGAAACTTGATTCCATTCAAGGGCAAAAAGAACATGAAGAAGAAAGATAAACCAATTCCTTAAGGATTAAGTTTTGCTTCCAATCAACGTCAAAAGGAACTTCAAGGTGAATTAGAAACCAATTCCTTTTAGATTGTGACTTGATACAATTCAACGGCAAAAAGAATTGAAAGAAGAAAGATAAACCAATTCCTTGAGGATTAAGTCTTGCTTCCAATCAATGGCAAAAGGAACTTCAAGGAGAATTAGAAACCAATTCCTTTTGAATTGAGACTTGATTCCACTCAATGGGAAAAAGAACATAAAGAAGAAAGACAAACCAATTCCTTAAGGATTAAGTCTTGCTTCCAATCAACGTCAAAAGGAACTTCAAGGTGAATTAGAAACCAATTCCTTTTGGATTGTGACTTGATACAATTCAATGGCAAAAAGAACTTAAAGAAGAAAGATAAACCAATTCCTTAAGGATTAAGTCTTGCTTCCAATCAATGGCAAAAGGAACTTCAAGGAGAATTAGAGACCAATTCCTTTTGAATTGAGACTTGATTCCACTCAATGGGAAAAAGAACATAAAGAAGAAAGATAAACCAATTCCTTAAGGATTAAGTCTTGCTTCCAATCAACGTCAAAAGGAACTTCAAGGTGAATTAGAAACCAATTCCTTTTGGATTGTGACTTGATTCAATTCAATGGCAAAAAGAACTTAAAGAAGAAAGATAAACCAATTCCTTAAGTATTAAGTCTTGCTTCCAATCATTGGCTCAAGGGTCTTAAAGGAGAATTAGAAACCAATTCCTTTTGAATTGAAACTTGATTCCATTCAAGGGCAAAAAGAACATAAAGAAGAAAGATAAACCAATTCCTTAAGGATTAAGTTTTGCTTCCAATCAACGTCAAAAGGAACTTCAAGGTGAATTAGAAACCAATTCCTTTTAGATTGTGACTTGATACAATTCAACGGCAAAAAGAACTTAAAGAAGAAAGATAAACCAATTCCTTGAGGATTAAGTCTTGCTTCCAATCAATGGCAAAAGGAACTTCAAGGAGAATTAGAAACCAATTCCTTTTGAATTGAGACTTGATTCCACTCAATGGGAAAAAGAACATAAAGAAGAAAGATAAACCAATTCCTTAAGGATTAAGTCTTGCTTCCAATCAACGTCAAAAGGAACTTCAAGGTGAATTAGAAACCAATTCCTTTTGGATTGTGACTTGATACAATTCAATGGCAAAAAGAACTTAAAGAAGAAAGATAAACCAATTCCTTGAGGATTAAGTCTTGCTTCCAATCAATGGCAAAAGGAACTTCAAGGAGAATTAGAAACCAATTCCTTTTGAATTGAGACTTGATTCCACTCAATGGGAAAAAGAACATAAAGAAGAAAGATAAACCAATTCCTTAAGGATTAAGTCTTGCTTCCAATCAACGTCAAAAGGAACTTCAAGGTGAATTAGAAACCAATTCCTTTTGGAATGTGACTTGATTCAATTCAATGGCAAAAAGAACTTAAAGAAGAAAGATAAACCAATTCCTTAAGTATTAAGTGTTGCTTCCAATAGTTGGCTCAATGGACTTAAAGGAGAATTAGAAACCAATTCCTTTTGAATTGAAACTTGATTCCATTCAAGGGCAAAAAGAACATAAAGAAGAAAGATAAACCAATTCCTTAAAGATTAAGTTTTGCTTCCAATCAACGTCAAAAGGAACTTCAAGGTGAATTAGAAACCAATTCCTTTTAGATTGTGACTTGATACAATTCAACGGCAAAAAGAACTTAAAGAAGAAAGATAAACCAATTCCTTGAGGATTAAGTCTTGCTTCCAATCAATGGCAAAAGGAACTTCAAGGAGAATTAGAAACCAATTCCTTTTGAATTGAGACTTGATTCCACTCAATGGCAAAAAGAACATAAAGAAGAAAGACAAACCAATTCCTTAAGGATTAAGTCTTGCTTCCAATCAACGTCAAAAGGAACTTCAAGGTGAATTAGAAACCAATTCCTTTTGGAATGTGACTTGATTCAATTCAATGGCAAAAAGAACTTAAAGAAGAAAGATAAACCAATTCCTTAAGTATTAAGTCTTGCTTCCAATCATTGGCTCAAGGGTCTTAAAGGAGAATTAGAAACCAATTCCTTTTGAATTGAAACTTGATTCCATTCAAGGGCAAAAAGAACATAAAGAAGAAAGATAAACCAATTCCTTAAGGATTAAGTTTTGCTTCCAATCAACGTCAAAAGGAACTTCAAGGTGAATTAGAAACCAATTCCTTTTAGATTGTGACTTGATACAATTCAATGGCAAAAAGAACTTAAAGAAGAAAGATAAACCAATTCCTTGAGGATTAAGTCTTGCTTCCAATCAATGGCAAAAGGAACTTCAAGGAGAATTAGAAACCAATTCCTTTTGAATTGAGACTTGATTCCACTCAATGGGAAAAAGAACATAAAGAAGAAAGACAAACCAATTCCTTAAGGATTAAGTCTTGCTTCCAATCAACGTCAAAAGGAACTTCAAGGTGAATTAGAAACCAATTCCTTTTGGATTGTGACTTGATACAATTCAATGGCAAAAAGAACTTAAAGAAGAAAGATAAACCAATTCCTTAAGGATTAAGTCTTGCTTCCAATCAATGGCAAAAGGAACTTCAAGGAGAATTAGAAACCAATTCCTTTTGAATTGAGACTTGATTCCACTCAATGGCAAAAAGAACATAAAGAAGAAAGATAAACCAATTCCTTAAGGATTAAGTCTTGCTTCCAATCAACATCCAAAGGAACCTCAAGGTGAATTAGAAACCAATTCCTTTTGGAATGTGACTTGATTCAATTCAATGGCAAAAAGAACTTAAAGAAGAAAGATAAACCAATTCCTTAAGTATTAAGTCTTGCTTCCCATCAATGGAAAAAGGAACTTCAAGGAGAATTAGAAACCAATTCCTTTTGAATTGAGACTTGATTCCACTCAATGGCAAAAAGAACATAAAGAAGAAAGATAAACCAATTCCTTAAGGATTAAGTCTTGCTTCCAAACAATGGCAAAAGGAACTTCAAAGAGAATTAGAAACCAGCTCCTTTTCAATTGAGACTTGATTCCACTCAATGGGAAAAAGAACATAAAGAAGAAAGATTAACCAATTCCTTAACGATTAAGTCTTGCTTTCAATCAATCTCAAAAGGAACTTCTAGGAGAATTAGAAATCAATTCCTTTTGGATTGTGACTTGATTCAATTCAATGGCAAAAAGAACTTAAAGAAGAAAGATAAACCAATTGCTTAAGTATTAATCTTGCTTCCAATCATTGGCTCAAGGATCTTTAAGGAGAATTAGAAACCAATTCCTTTTGAATTGAAACTTGATTCCATTCAAGGGCAAAAAGAACATGAAGAAGAAAGATAAACCAATTCCTTAAGGATTAAGTTTTGCTTCCAATCAACGTCAAAAGGAACTTCAAGGTGAATTAGAAACCAATTCCTTTTAGATTGTGACTTGATACAATTCAACGGCAAAAAGAACTTAAAGAAGAAAGATAAACCAATTCCTTGAGGATTAAGTCTTGCTTCCAATCAATGGCAAAAGGAACTTCAAGGAGAATTAGAAACCAATTCCTTTTGAATTGAGACTTGATTCCACTCAATGGAAAAAAGAACATAAAGAAGAAAGACAAACCAATTCCTTAAGGATTAAGTCTTGCTTCCAATCAACGTCAAAAGGAACTTCAAGGTGAATTAGAAACCAATTCCTTTTGGATTGTGACTTGATACAATTCAATGGCAAAAGAACTTAAAGAAGAAAGATAAACCAATTCCTTAAGGATTAAGTCTTGCTTCCAATCAATGGCAAAAGGAACTTCAAGGAGAATTAGAAACCAATTCCTTTTGAATTGAGACTTGATTCCACTCAATGGCAAAAAGAACATAAAGAAGAAAGATAAACCAATTCCTTAAGGATTAAGTCTTGCTTCCAATCAACGTCAAAAGGAACTTCAAGGTGAATTAGAAACCAATTCCTTTTAGATTGTGACTTGATACAATTCAACGGCAAAAAGAACTTAAAGAAGAAAGATAAACCAATTCCTTGAGGATTAAGTCTTGCTTCCAATCAATGGCAAAAGGAACTTCAAGGAGAATTAGAAACCAATTCCTTTTGAATTGAAACTTGATTCCATTCAAGGGCAAAAAGAACATAAAGAAGAAAGATAAACCAATTCCTTAAGGATTAAGTCTTGCTTCCAATCAACATCAAAAGGAACCTCAAGGTGAATTAGAAACCAATTCCTTTTGGAATGTGACTTGATTCAATTCAATGGCAAAAAGAACTTAAAGAAGAAAGATAAACCAATTCCTTAAGTATTAAGTCTTGCTTCCAATCATTGGCTCAAGGGTCTTAAAGGAGAATTAGAAACCAATTCCTTTTGAATTGAAACTTGATTCCATTCAAGGGCAAAAAGAACATAAAGAAGAAAGATAAACCAATTCCTTAAGGATTAAGTTTTGCTTCCAATCAACGTCAAAAGGAACTTCAAGATGAATTAGAAACCAATTCCTTTTGGAATGTGACTTGATTCAATTCAATGGCAAAAAGAACTTAAAGAATAAAGATAAACCACTTTCTTAAGGATTAAGTCTTGCTTTCAATCAATGTCAAAAGGAACTTCCAGGAGAATTAGAAACCAATTCCTTTTGAATTGAAACTTGATTCCATTCAAGGGCAAAAAGAACATAAAGAAGAAAGATAAACCAATTGCTTAAGGATTAAGTCTTGCTTCCAATCAACGTCAAAAGGAACTTCAAGGTGAATTAGAAACCAATTCCTTTTGGATTGTGACTTGATACAATTCAATGGCAAAAAGAACTTAAAGAAGAAAGATAAACCAATTGCTTAAGTATTAAGTCTTGCTTCCAATCATTGGCTCAAGGATCTTAAAGGAGAATTAGAAACCAATTCCTTTTGAATTGAAACTTGATTCCATTCAAGGGCAAAAAGAACATGAAGAAGAAAGATAAACCAATTCCTTAAGGATTAAGTTTTGCTTCCAATCAACGTCAAAAGGAACTTCAAGGTGAATTAGAAACCAATTCCTTTTAGATTGTGACTTGATACAATTCAACGGCAAAAAGAACTTAAAGAAGAAAGATAAACCAATTCCTTGAGGATTAAGTCTTGCTTCCAATCAATGGCAAAAGGAACTTCAAGGAGAATTAGAAACCAATTCCTTTTGAATTGAGACTTGATTCCACTCAATGGGAAAAAGAACATAAAGAAGAAAGACAAACCAATTCCTTAAGGATTAAGTCTTGCTTCCAATCAACGTCAAAAGGAACTTCAAGGTGAATTAGAAACCAATTCCTTTTGGATTGTGACTTGATACAATTCAATGGCAAAAAGAACTTAAAGAAGAAAGATAAACCAATTCCTTAAGGATTAAGTCTTGCTTCCAATCAATGGCAAAAGGAACTTCAAGGAGAATTAGAGACCAATTCCTTTTGAATTGAGACTTGATTCCACTCAATGGCAAAAAGAACATAAAGAAGAAAGACAAACCAATTCCTTAAGGATTAAGTCTTGCTTCCAATCAACGTCAAAAGGAACTTCAAGGTGAATTAGAAACCAATTCCTTTTGGAATGTGACTTGATTCAATTCAATGGCAAAAAGAACTTAAAGAAGAAAGATAAACCAATTCCTTAAGGATTAAGTCTTGCTTCCAATCAATGGCAAAAGGAACTTCAAGGAGAATTAGAAACCAATTCCTTTTGAATTGAGACTGGATTCCACTCAATGGGAAAAAGAACATAAAGAAGAAAGATAAACCAATTCCTTAAGGATTAAGTCTTGCTTCCAATCAACGTCAAAAGGAACTTCAAGGTGAATTAGAAACCAATTCCTTTTGGATTGTGACTTGATACAATTCAATGGCAAAAAGAACTTAAAGAAGAAAGATAAACCAATTCCTTAAGGATTAAGTCTTGCTTCCAATCATTGGCTCAAGGATCTTAAAGGAGAATTAGAAACCAATAGCTTTTGAATTGAAACTTGATTCCATTCAAGGGCAAAAAGAACATAAAGAAGAAAGATAAACCAATTCCTTAAGGATTAAGTCTTGCTTCCAATCAACGTCAAAAGGAACTTCAAGGTGAATTAGAAACCAATTCCTTTTGGATTGTGACTTGATACAATTCAATGGCAAAAAGAACTTAAAGAAGAAAGATAAACCAATTCCTTAAGGATTAAGTCTTGCTTCCAATCAATGGCAAAAGGAACTTCAAGGAGAATTAGAAACCAATTCCTTTTGAATTGAGACTTGATTCCATTCAATGGCAAAAAGAACATAAAGAAGAAAGATAAACCAATTCCTTAAGGATTAAGTCTTGCTTCCAATCAACGTCAAAAGGAACTTCAAGGTGAATTAGAAACCAATTCCTTTTGGATTGTGACTTGATACAATTCAATGGCAAAAAGAACTTAAAGAAGAAAGATAAACCAATTCCTTAAGGATTAAGTCTTGCTTCCAATCAATGGCAAAAGGAACTTCAAGGAGAATTAGAGACCAATTCCTTTTGAATTGAGACTTGATTCCACTCAATGGCAAAAAGAACATAAAGAAGAAAGACAAACCAATTCCTTAAGGATTAAGTCTTGCTTCCAATCAACGTCAAAAGGAACTTCAAGGTGAATTAGAAACCAATTCCTTTTGAATTGAGACTTGATTCCACTCAATGGGAAAAAGAACATAAAGAAGAAAGATAAACCAATTCCTTAAGGATTAAGTCTTGCTTCCAATCAATGCCAAAAGGAACTTCAAGGAGAATTAGAAACCAATTCCTTTTGAATTGAGACTTGACTCCACTCAATGGCAAAAAGAACATAAAGAAGAAAGATAAACCAATTCCTTAAGGATTAATCTTGCTTCCAATCATTGGCTCAAGGATCTTAAAGGAGAATTAGAAACCAATAGCTTTTGAATTGAAACTTGATTCCATTCAAGGGCAAAAAGAACATGAAGAAGAAAGATAAACCAATTCCTTAAGGATTTAGTCTTGCTTCCAATCAACGTCAAAAGAAACTTCAAGGTGAATTAGAAACGAATTCCTTTTGGATTGAGACTTGATATGTAACACCCTAATAAACCCATACTACGCTTAAGTCGTATTACGACGTTTTATTAGTTGTTACTTATGCTCATGGGAAACTAATCTTTGCTTGAAATTAAGTTACGTGGAAAATACGATAAGATTTTTCTTTGAAATACGTCGTCGCTTTGCAGCATTTTGAAAAGTAAAGCCTTGAACGAGAAGCTAGACAGAGAAAGAGCGTGTCGCATAAAATATATACTCCAATATCATAAAACAAGGATAAGGTAAACAAATAATAATTCACAAATATATTGCATTAAATAACTAACCATTACATTCATATGGGTTCATAATATATACACATACATTTTAGCATTACAACAAGGGAGACTCATGGTTGAGCCATGATCCAAATACTAAATTCTAAGTACAAGTTTAAATGGCAAAGCCTAACTCAAAAGAAATATGCGAAGATGCAGAGCGATGGTCGCTACAAGTCCCAAAACAGCTTCGTCTTGCATCCCACGTCACACGTCCGCTCACAGTGTTGGGGATCCACGCTCCACTCCACCGGATGCGCTGTCGAGATCTGGTGACGATACGGGAGAACAACTAGGGTGAGAAATGGAATTTCTCAGTAGGACTCGAACCCGACACGAAAGTGTCATCGTCATCGTCCCAGCCACTTCGGTTTTATTAATGAAAATAGTGAGCATGCATAGGGTTCAATTCTTGGTTTTTCGAAAACATGAATATCCGAAGCGGATTTAATTTTACATACTCTCTAATCATTTACCTCATAATACACATGAACACAATCATATTTACATGAAACATGCATATCCAAGCTATGAAATTCTCTTGACTTCTCCCCTTTCTAGGGATTTGGACCGAAGTCCCTTTTCTTTTCTTAACTTGACTTTATCTTTTCACCCACTAAACATAAGTGGTAATGAGCTCATACCGTGGCCGTCGCCACCATAGAATTTCGGTACTTACACTAGCTGGGTCATGCCATGCCTCATGTAAGACCTATCCCCTATACTCACACTAGCTGGGTCATGCCATGCCTCATGTGAGTCGTGGGTGAGGGGAAATTTAAATTAGGTCACCTTCCCTTTTGAAGGATCATACCCTTAGTTCATCTTTTTCTTATTAAAGCTTATGATGCAAAGTTACTCTAATTCTCTTCCACATTTAGGCATTACGTATCGCCGTCCCCAAATGTGGTTCCTTTATTAATCACCTCTGGGCGTTACGTATCGCCGTCCCCAGGGTGTTCATATTTATTAATCCTTTCATGTATAGCATTAAGCATCATGTCATCAACATATCATATGCATATCATTATCATTCATTATCATATCGTCATCATATCATTATCATTCTTATCATCATCGTATCACTATCATAATCATCATCATATCACATCATCATCATCATCATCATCATCATATCATATCATAATCATCATCATCATATCATATCATAATCATTATTAATCATCATCCCAGCATCATGCTTGCACCTAAACATAGGCATACTTTCAAGCAAAGTTTTATGAGCTTAGCTTAGTAAATTTAGTGCAAGCTTTTAATTGAGGTTGTCTCTTGTGTAACTTCTCTTATTTAGCATGATGCCACTTTTGTCTAATGTCCTTTTTGACACTTTTTAAGTTGAATTATGAGGGTTCTCTAATGCTTAATATAAGGGTATTAATGTCTTAAAGCTTATTTCTCCTTATTCTTTAACTTTTACCATAACCAGTTTTACTTTTACAGTGGGGCAGTAACTTTGAAAATTCACCATAATTTCATCTTTTACTCTTTTATTTCGAATTTTTGTGTGGATATACGTCTCTGAGTCTATTTTTAAACAAAAGAAACCCCACTTAAAAATTCATTTTGTAGCTTGAGTTATGCATATTTTATTCTGACTGTTCAGTTTCTAAGTTCACTCCCGGTACAGTGGATTGTTACTTCTCATTATAATTACTCAGAAGGAATCTGAGAAAACTGTTTTATGGGTTTGTTCCTCTATGTCTTAGCTTTCAATTAAACTTGGTCTCACTCAAAAATCATTTTTGTAGCTCGAGTTATACACATTTTAGTGTAGACTGCCCAGACAGAAACCAATCCGAGAACAGTCCACTTTGAAAAATCATATCTCACTCATTTTAACTCCGAATCTTATGTATTTTATATGTATGGAAAGCTCTCTGAGTATATTTTCATAGAAAAATAGTTTCGTTCCATTCTGAGTTTTGTAGCAATAAACATACCGCACGCTTTACAGACTGCCAGAATTCCAGATTCACTAGTTTTTAAGTTTTTCACTTCAAGCTTATGGAGAAATTGTTATATCACTTCAAATCACCATTATCATATTTTAACTCATCATCATACTCAAAGTTTTAGTCACCAAATCAGTATTTTGAACCAAAATAAAGCAAGATACATAAAAACCATCATACCACAAAATCTCTTTTCAAAACAACATTTTCATCAAGGCAAGAACACTCATAAGGCAAGATGTGGTCATGAAACCTTGAAGCAAGTCCTAAAACCACCTAGCTATGAAGAGCTTAGGGGTTCTAGTTCTTGAAAAACATATGGAGAGGAAGGGTTAGAGTCACTACCAATTGGATTTCTTGAAAGCTTGAAGAGAAAGAAAGATGTTGGAGATGGCCTCCTTCTCCTTGAGCTTGATAGTGAGGCTTGTGTATGAGTGGCTTTATTTCTCCAAGGACCAAAAATGGTAGTCCTTGAAGGGCTTGTGAGAATGGTGAATGGAGATGAGTAGGAAGTAGTATGAGGGTTGGAAGAACACAATGAAGCTTGGAAGAAGAAGAGAGTATGAGACTTGGAGAGAGGAGAGAGGAGAGAGCTTTGTGTGTGTGTGTCTTGAGAGAGGAAGTGAAAAAAATGAAATGAGGGAGAGAGAGGGGCTGATGGTGGCGCAAAAATGGGGGAGAAAAGGTGATGTGATTTTGCTTCTTACACAAGCTAGGGAGTGGAAAAACCTTGGGGCAAAAGAGTGTGTTGTGTTTCCTTTGAGTCTTGACAATTGGGTAAAGACTATATAGTATTTTTGTCAAGTGGTTAAAAGCATGAGCTCTCTTAGGATTGGGCATTGGATGGCTAGGATCACACCAAGTGTCATGATCTTGGTGAAGAAGAGTACAACTCTTGTCATGACTTAAGGGATCTACTAATGTGGACTCTTGCTCTTGTGGTGTATGATGAGAAAGTAAATGGATGGTTGGATATGGCTCTTGCTTTGACCAAACTTTCAAACCATAATTAAAGGGAAGTTTCTACATCTTTCTAATTGTTGTAATTATCTAAATGTTAATTAATTCACTTGGTTTAAATTACTCATTAGCACATTTTAATTAAGAAGGATTTTCCTCATTAATTATGTAAGAAGATGTGAGGGTTAATGTGATTAAGTTTTGAGACTTATGTGCTCTTAGTTAATTAGATTAGACCACCTTGATTTTATGTTCTAAATCATGGATTAATAAGGATTGGGCAATTAGGCTTTTAATTATAATCTTTAATGCATTAAATCTCAATTGTTGACTTGCCTTTAATTTACTAAGCTCTTGCTCTCGAGATTAATCGATTAATTCTCAATTAATCGTTAACCCCTCTAATTCGTCAGGATCACTGAACTAATTAGCTTAGACAAAAATCGGGGATGTTACATGATACAATTCAAAGGCAAAAAGAACTTAAAGAATAAAGATAAACCAATTCCTTAAGGATTAAGTCTTGCTTCCAATCAATGGCAAAAGGAACTTCAAGGAGAATTAGAAACCAATTCCTTTTGAATTGAGACTTGATTCCACTCAATGGGAAAAAGAACATAAAGAAGAAAGACAAACCAATTCCTTAAGGATTAAGTCTTGCTTCCAATCAACGTCAAAAGGAACTTCAAGGTGAATTAAAAACCAATTCCTTTTGGATTGTAACTTGATACAATTCAATGGCAAAAAGAACTTAAAGAAGAAAGATAAACCAATTCCTTAAGGATTAAGTCTTGCTTCCAATCAATGGCAAAAGGAACTTCAAGGAGAATTAGAGACCAATTCCTTTTGGATTGAGACTTGATACAATTCAAAGGCAAAAAGAACTTAAAGAAGAAAGATAAACCAATTCCTTAAGGATTAAGTCTTGCTTCCCATCAATGGAAAAAGGAACTTCAAGGTGAATTAGAAACCAATTCCTTTTGAATTGAGACTTGATTCCACTCAATGGCAAAAAGAACATAAAGAAGAAAGATAAACCAATTCCTTAAGGATTAAGTCTTGCTTCCAAACAATGGCAAAAGGAACTTCAAAGAGAATTAGAAACCAGCTCCTTTTCAATTGAGACTTGCTTCCACTCAATGGGAAAAAGAGCATAAAGAAGAAAGATTAACCAATTCCTTAACGATTAAGTCTTGCTTTCAATCAATCTCAAAAGGAACTTCCAGGAGAATTAGAAATCAATTCCTTTTCGATTGTGACTTGATTCAATTCAATGGCAAAAAGAAATTAAAGAAGAAAGATAAACCAATTGCTTAAGTATTAATCTTGCTTCCAATCATTGGCTCAAGGATCTTAAAGGAGAATTAGAAACCAATTCCTTTTGAATTGAAACTTGATTCCATTCAAGAGCAAAAAGAACATGAAGAAGAAAGATAAACCAATTCCTTAAGGATTAAGTTTTGCTTCCAATCAACGTCAAAAGGAACTTCAAGGTGAATTAGAAACCAATTCCTTTTAGATTGTGACTTGATACAATTCAACGGCAAAAGAAACTTAAAGAAGAAAGATAAACTAATTCCTTGAGGAATAAGTCTTGCTTCCAATCAATGGCAAAAGGAACTTCAAGGAGAATTAGAAACCAATTCCTTTTGAATTGAAACTTGATTCCATTCAAGGGCAAAAAGAACATAAAGAAGAAAGATAAACCAATTCCTTATGGATTAAGTCTTGCTTCCAATCAACGTCAAAAGGAACCTCAAGGTGAATTAGAAACGAATTCCTTGTGGAATGTGACTTGATTCAATTCAATGGCAAAAAGAACTTAAAGAAGAAAGATAAACCAATTCCTTAAGTATTAAGCCTTGCTTCCAATCATTGGCTCAAGGGTCTTAAAGGAGAATTAGAAACCAATTCCTTTTCAATTGAAACTTGATTCCATTCAAGGGCAAAAAGAACATCAAGAAGAAACATAAACCAATTCCTCAAAGATTAAGTTTTGCTTCCAATCAACGTCAAAAGGAACTTCAAGGTGAATTAGAAACAAATTCCTTTTAGATTGTGACTTGATACAATTCAACGGCAAAAAGAACTTAAAGAAGAAAGATAAACCAATTCCTTGAGGATTAAATCTTGCTTCCAATCAATGGCAAAAGGAACTTCAAGGAGAATTAGAGACCAATTCCTTTTGAATTCAGACTTGATTCCACTCAATGGGAAAAAGAACATAAAGAAAAAAGATAAACCAATTCCTTAAGGATTAAGTCTTGCTTCCAATCAACGTCAAAAGAAACTTCAAGGTGAATTAGAAACCAATTCCTTTTGGAATGTGACTTCATTCAATTCAATGGCAAAAAGAACTTAAAGAAGAAAGATAAACCAATTCCTTAAGGATTAAGGCTTGCTTCCAATCATTGGCTCAAGGGTCTTAAAGGAGAATTAGACACCAACTGCTTTTGAATTGAAACTTGATTCCATTCAAGGGCAAAAAGAACATAAAGAAGAAAGATAAACCAATTGCTTAAAGATTAAGTTTTGCTTCCAATCAACGTCAAAAGTAACTTCAAGGTGAATTAGAAACGAATTCCTTTTGGATTGAGACTTGATACAATTCAAAGGCAAAAAGAACTTAAAGAAGAAAGATAAACCAATTGCTTAAGTATTAATCTTGCTTCCAATCATTGGCTCAAGGATCTTAAAGGAGAATTAGAAACCAATTCCTTTTGAATTGAAACTTGATTCCATTCAAGGGCAAAAAGAACATGAAGAAGAAAGATAAACCAATTCCTTAGGGATTAAGTTTTGCTTCCAATCAACGTCAAAAGGAACTTCAAGGTGAATTAGAAACCAATTCCTTTTAGATTGTGACTTGATACAATTCAACGGCAAAAGAAACTTAAAGAAGAAAGATAAACTAATTCCTTGAGGAATAAGTCTTGCTTCCAATCAATGGCAAAAGGAACTTCAAGGAGAATTAGAAACCAATTCCTTTTGAATTGAAACTTGATTCCATTCAAGGGCAAAAAGAACATAAAGAAGAAAGATAAACCAATTCCTTATGGATTAAGTCTTGCTTCCAATCAACGTCAAAAGGAACCTCAAGGTGAATTAGAAACGAATTCCTTGTGGAATGTGACTTGATTCAATTCAATGGCAAAAAGAACTTAAAGAAGAAAGATAAACCAATTCCTTAAGTATTAAGCCTTGCTTCCAATCATTGGCTCAAGGGTCTTAAAGGAGAATTAGAAACCAATTCCTTTTGAATTGAAACTTGATTCCATTCAAGGGCAAAAAGAACATCAAGAAGAAACATAAACCAATTCCTCAAAGATTAAGTTTTGCTTCCAATCGACGTCAAAAGGAACTTCAAGGTGAATTAGAAACAAATTCCTTTTAGATTGTGACTTGATACAATTCAACGGCAAAAAGAACTTAAAGAAGAAAGATAAACCAATTCCTTGAGGATTAAATCTTGCTTCCAATCAATGGCAAAAGGAACTTCAAGGAGAATTAGAGACCAATTCCTTTTGAATTCAGACTTGATTCCACTCAATGGGAAAAAGAACATAAAGAAGAAAGATAAACCAATTCCTTAAGGATTAAGTCTTGCTTCCAATCAACGTCAAAAGAAACTTCAAGGTGAATTAGAAACCAATTCCTTTTGGAATGTGACTTCATTCAATTCAATGGCAAAAAGAACTTAAAGAAGAAAGATAAACCAATTCCTTAAGGATTAAGGCTTGCTTCCAATCATTGGCTCAAGGGTCTTAAAGGAGAATTAGACACCAACTGCTTTTGAATTGAAACTAGATTCCATTCAAGGGCAAAAAGAACATAAAGAAGAAAGATAAACCAATTGCTTAAAGATTAAGTTTTGCTTCCAATCAACGTCAAAAGTAACTTCAAGGTGAATTAGAAACGAATTCCTTTTGGATTGAGACTTGATACAATTCAAAGGCAAAAAGAACTTAAAGAAGAAAGATAAACCAATTGCTTAAGTATTAATCTTGCTTCCAATCATTGGCTCAAGGATCTTAAAGGAGAATTAGAAACCAATTCCTTTTGAATTGAAACTTGATTCCATTCAAGGGCAAAAAGAACATGAAGAAGAAAGATAAACCAATTCCTTAGGGATTAAGTTTTGCTTCCAATCAACGTCAAAAGGAACTTCAAGGTGAATTAGAAACCAATTCCTTTTAGATTGTGACTTGATACAATTCAACGGCAAAAAGAACTTAAAGAAGAAAGATAAACCAATTCCTTGAGGATTAAGTCTTGCTTCCAATCAATGGCAAAAGGAACTTCAAGGAGAATTAGAAACCAATTCCTTTTGAATTGAAACTTGATTCCATTCAAGGGCAAAAAGAACATAAAGAAGAAAGACAAACCAATTCCTTAAGGATTAAGTCTTGCTTCCAATCAACGTCAAAAGGAACCTCAAGGTGAATTAGAAACCAATTCCTTGTGGAATGTGACTTGATTCAATTCAATGGCAAAAAGAACTTAAAGAAGAAAGATAAACCAATTCCTTAAGTATTAAGTCTTGCTTCCAATCAACGTCAAAAGTAACTTCAAGGTGAATTAGAAACCAATTCCTTTTGAATTGAAACTTGATTCCATTCAAGGGCAAAAAGAACATCAAGAAGAAAGATAAACCAATTCCTCAAAGATTAAGTTTTGCTTCCAATCAACGTCAAAAGGAACTTCAAGGTGAATTAGAAACCAATTCCTTTTAGATTGTGACTTGATACAATTCAACGGCAAAAAGAACTTAAAGAAGAAAGATAAACCAATTGCTTAAGTATTAATCTTGCTTCCAATGATTGGCTCAAGGATCTTAAGGGAGAATTAGAAACCGATTCGTTTTGAATTGAAACTTGATTCCATTCAAGGGCAAAAAGAACATGAAGAAGAAAGATAAACCAATTCCTTAAGGATTAAGTCTTGCTTCAAATCAACGTCAAAAGGAACTTTAAGGTGAATTACAAACCAATTCCTTTTGGATTGTAACTTGATACAATTCAATGGCAAAAAGAACTTAAAGAAGAAAGATAAACCAATTCCTTGAGGATTAAGTCTTGCTTCCAATCAATGGCAAAGGGAACTTCAAGGGGAATTAGAGACCAATTCCTTTTGAATTGAGACTTGATTCCACTCAATGGCAAAAAGAACATAAAGAAGAAAGACAAACCAATTCCTTAAGGATTAAGTCTTGCTTCCAATCAACATCAAAAGGAACTTCAAGGTGAATTAGAAACCAATTCCTTTTGGAATGTGGCTTGATTCAATTCAATGGCAAAAAGAACTGAAAGAAGAAAGATAAACCAATTCCTTAAGTATTAAGTCTTGCTTCCCATCAATGGAAAAAGGAACTTCAAGGAGAATTAGAAACCAATTCCTTTTGAATTGAGACTTGACTCCACTCAATGGCAAAGAGAACATAAAGAAGAAAGATAAACCAATTCCTTAAGGATTAAGTCTTGTTTCCAAACAATGGCAAAAGGAACTTCAAAGAGAATTAGAAACCAGCTCCTTTTCAATTGAGACTTGATTCCACTGGAAGGGAAAAAAGAACATAAAGAAGAAAGATTAACCAATTCCTTAACGATTAAGTCTTGCTTTTAATCATTCTCAAAAGGAACTTCCAGGAGAATTAGAAATCAATTCCTTTTGGATTGTGACTTGATTCAATTGAATGGCAAAAAGAACTTAAAGAAGAAAGATAAACGAATTCCTTGAGGATTAAGTCTTGCTTCGAATTAATGGCAAAAGGAACTTCAAGGAGAATTAGAAACCAATTCCTTTTGAATTGAGACTTGATTCCACTCAATGGGAAAAAGAACATAAAGAAGGAAGACAAACCAATTCCTTAAGGATTAAGTCTTGCTTCAAATCAACGTCGAAAGGAACTTCAAGGTGAATTAAAAACCAATTCCTTTTGGATTGTAACTTGATACAATTCAATGGCAAAAAGAACTTAAAGAAGAAAGATAAACCAATTCCTTGAGGATTAAGTCTTGCTTCCAATCAATGGCAAAAGGAACTTCAAGGGGAATTAGAGACCAATTCCTTTTGAATTGAGACTTGATTCCACTCAATGGCAAAAAGAACATAAAGAAGAAAGACAAACCAATTCCTTAAGGATTAAGTCTTGCTTCCAATCAACGCCAAAAGGAACTTCAAGGTGAATTAGAAACCAATTCCTTTTGGAATATGGCTTGATTCAATTCAATGGCAAAAAGAACTGAAAGAAGAAAGATAAACCAATTCCTTAAGTATTAAGTCTTGCTTCCCATCAATGGAAAAAGGAACTTCAAGGAGAATTAGAAACCAATTCCTTTTGAATTGAGACTTGACTCCACTCAATGGCAAAAAGAACATAAAGAAGAAAGATAAACCAATTCCTTAAGGATTAAGTCTTGTTTCCAAACAATGGCAAAAGGAACTTCAAAGAGAATTAGAAACCAGCTCCTTTTCAATTGAGACTTGATTCCACTGGAAGGGAAAAAGAACATAAAGAAGAAAGATTAACCAATTCCTTAACGATTAAGTCTTGCTTTTAATCATTCTCAAAAGGAACTTCCAGGAGAATTAGAAATCAATTCCTTTTGGATTGTGACTTGATTCAATTGAATGGCAAAAAGAACTTAAAGAAGAAAGATAAACCAATTGCTTAAGTATTAATCTTGCTTCCAATCATTGGCTCAAGGATCTTAAAGGAGAATTAGAAATCAATTCCTTTTGAATTGAAACTTGATTCCATTCAAGGGCAAAAAGAACATGAAGAAGAAAGATAAACCAATTCCTTAAGGATTAAGTTTTGCTTCCAATCAACGTCAAAAGAAACTTCAAGGTGAATTAGAAATGAATTCCTTTTGGATTGAGACTTGACACAATTCAAAGGCAAAAAGAACTTAAAGAAGAAAGATAAACCAATTCCTTAAGGATTAAGTCTTGCTTCCAATCAATGGCAAAAGGAACTTCAAGGAGAATTAGAAACCAATTCCTTTTGAATTGAGACTTGATTCCACTCAATGGCAAAAAGAACATAAAGAAGAAAGATAAACCAATTCCTTAAGGATTAAGTCTTGCTTCCAATGAACGTCAAAAGGAACTTTAAGGTGAATTAGAAACCAATTCCTTTTGGAATGTGACTTGATTCAATTCAATTGCAAAAAGAACTGAAAGAAGAAAGATAAACCAATTCCTTAAGTATTAAGTCTTGCTTCCCATCAATGGAAAAAGGAACTTCAAGGAGAATTTGAAACCAATTCCTTTTGAATTGAGACTTGACTCCACTCAATGGCAAAAAGAACATAAAGAAGAAAGATAATCCAATTCCTTAAGGATTAAGTCTTGCTTCCAAACAATGGCAAAAGGAACTTCAAAGAGAATTAGAAACCAGCTCCTTTTCAATTGAGACTTGCTTCCGCTCAATGGGAAAAAGAGCATAAAGAAGAAAGATTAACCAATTCCTTAACGATTAAGTCTTGCTTTCAATCAATCTCAAAAGGAACTTCCAGGAGAATTAGAAATCAATTCCTTTTGGATTGTGACTTGATTCAATTCAATGGCAAAAAGAAATTAAAGAAGAAAGATAAACTAATTGCTTAAGTATTAATCTTGCTTCCAGTCATTGGCTCAAGGATCTTAAAGGAGAATTAGAAACCAATTCCTTTTGAATTGAAATTTGATTCCATTCAAGGGCAAAAAGAACATGAAGAAGAAAGATAAACCAATTCCTTACGGATTAAGTTTTGCTTCCAATCAACGTTAAAAGGAACTTCAAGGTGACATAGAAACCAATTCCTTTTAGATTGTGACTTGATACAATTCAACGGCAAAAAAAACTTAAAGAAGAAAGATAAACTAATTCCTTGAGGAATAAGTCTTGCTTCCAATCAATGGCAAGAGGAACTTCAAGGAGAATTAGAAACCAATTCCTTTTGAATTGAAACTTGATTCCATTCAAGGGCAAAAAGAACATAAAGAAGAAAGATAAACCAATTCCTTAAGGATCAAGTCTTGCTTCCAATCAACGTCAAAAGGAACCTCAAGGTGAATTAGAAACCAATTCCGTGTGGAATGTGACTTGATTCAATTCAATGGCAAAAAGAACTGAAAGAAGGAAGATAAACCAATTCCTTAAGCATTAAGTCTTGCTTCCAATCATTGGCTCAAGGGACTTAAAGGAGAATTAGAAACCAATTCCTTTTGAATCGAAACTTGATTCCATTCAAGGGCAAAAAGAACATCAAGAAGAAAGATAAACCAATTCCTCAAAGATTAAGTTTTGCTTCCAATCAACGTCAAAAGGAACTTCAAGGTGAATTAGAAACCAATTCCTTTTAGATTGTGACATGATACAATTCAACGGCAAAAAGAACTTAAAGAAGAAATATAAACCAATTCCTAGAGGATTAAGTCTTGCTTCCAATCAATGGCAAAAGGAACTTCAAGGAGAATTAGAGACCAATTCCTTTTGAATTCAGACTTGATTCCACTCAATGGGAAAAAAAAACATAAAGAAGAAAGATAAACCAATTCCTTAAGGATTAAGTCTTGCTTCCAATCGACGTCAAAAGGAACTTCAAGGTGAATTAGAAACCAATTCCTTTTGGAATGTAACTTGATACAATTCAATGGCAAAAAGAACTTAAAGAAGGAAGATAAACTAATTCCTTAAGGATTAAGTCTTGCTTCCAATCAATGGCAAAAGGAACTTTAAGGAAAATTAGAGACCAATTCCCTTTGAATTGAGACTTGATTCCACTCAATGGCAAAAAGAACCTAAAGAAGAAAGATAAACCAATTCCTTAAGGATTAAGTCTTGCTTCCAAATAATGGCAAAAGGAACTTGAAAGAGAATTAGAAACCAGCTCCTTTTCAATTTGAGACTTGATTCCACTCAATGGGAAAAAGAACATAAAGAAGAAAGATTAACCAATTCCTTAACGATTAAGTCTTGCTTTCAATCAATCTCAAAAGGAACTTCCAGGAGAATTAGAAATCAATTCCTTTTGGATTGTGACTTGATTCAATTCAATGGCAAAAAGAAATTAAAGAAGAAAGATAAACCAATTGCTTAAGTATTAATCTTGCTTCCAATCATTGGCTCAAGGATCTTAAAGGAGAATTAGAAACCAATTCCTTTTGAATTGAAACTTGATTCCATTCAAGGGCAAAAAGAACATGAAGAAGAAAGATAAACCAATTCCTTACGGATTAAGTTTTGCTTCCAATCAACGTCAAAAGGAACTTCAAGGTGACTTAGAAACCAATTCCTTTTAGATTGTGACTTGATACAATTCAACGGCAAAAAAAACTTAAAGAAGAAAGATAAACTAATTCCTTGAGGAATAAGTCTTGCTTCCAATCAATGGCAAGAGGAACTTCAAGGAGAATTAGAAACCAATTCCTTTTGAATTGAAACTTGATTCCATTCAAGGGCAAAAAGAACATAAAGAAGAAAGATAAACCAATTCCTTAAGGATCAAGTCTTGCTTCCAATCAACGTGAAAAGGAACCTCAAGGTGAATTAGAAACCAATTCCGTGTGGAATGTGACTTGATTCAATTCAATGGCAAAAAGAACTGAAAGAAGGAAGTTAAACCAATTCCTTAAGCATTAAGTCTTGCTTCCAATCATTGGCTCAAGGGACTTAAAGGAGAATTAGAAACCAATTCCTTTTGAATCGAAACTTGATTCCATTCAAGGGCAAAAAGAACATCAAGAAGAAAGTAAAACCAATTCCTCATAGATTAAGTTTTGCTTCCAATCAACGTCAAAAGGAACTTCAAGGTGAATTAGAAACCAATTCCTTTTAGATTGTGACATGATACAATTCAACGGCAAAAAGAACTTAAAGAAGAAATATAAACCAATTCCTAGAGGATTAAGTCTTGCTTCCAATCAATGGCAAAAGGAACTTCAAGGAGAATTAGAGACCAATTCCTTTTGAATTCAGACTTGATTCCACTCAATGGGAAAAAAAAACATAAAGAAGAAAGATAAACCAATTCCTTAAGGATTAAGTCTTGCTTCCAATCGACGTCAAAAGGAACTTCAAGGTGAATTAGAAACCAATTCCTTTTGGAATGTAACTTGATACAATTCAATGGCAAAAAGAACTTAAAGAAGGAAGATAAACCAATTCCTTAAGGATTAAGTCTTGCTTCCAATCAATGGCAAAAGGAACTTTAAGGAAAATTAGAGACCAATTCCCTTTGAATTGAGACTTGATTCCACTCAATGGCAAAAAGAACCTAAAGAAGAAAGATAAACCAATTCCTTAAGGATTAAGTCTTGCTTCCAAATAATGGCAAAAGGAACTTGAAAGAGAATTAGAAACCAGCTCCTTTTCAATTGAGACTTGATTCCACTCAATGGGAAAAAGAACATAAAGAAGAAAGATTAACCAATTCCTTAACGATTAAGTCTTGCTTTCAATCAATCTCAAAAGGAACTTCCAGGAGAATTAGAAATCAATTCCTTTTGGATTGTG
Source organism: Pterocarpus macrocarpus (assembly GCA_031439585.1). Classification (NCBI taxonomy): domain Eukaryota; kingdom Viridiplantae; phylum Streptophyta; class Magnoliopsida; order Fabales; family Fabaceae; genus Pterocarpus; species Pterocarpus macrocarpus. Next base: position 49,323,200 of record CM062517.1, read on the forward strand.
ACTTGATTCAATTCAATGGCAAAAAGAAATTAAAGAAGAAAGATAAACCAATTGCTTAAGTATTAATCTTGCTTACAATCATCGGCTCAAGGATCTTAAAGGTGAATTAGAAACCATTTCCTTTTGAATTGAAACTTGATTCCATTCAAGGGCAAAAAGAACATGAAGAAGAAAGATAAACCAATTCCTTACGGATTAAGTTTTGCTTCCAATCAACGTCAAAAGGAACTTCAAGGTGACTTAGAAACCAATTCCTTTTAGATTGTGACTTGATACAATTCAACGGCAAAAAAAACTTAAAGAAGAAAGATAAACTAATTCCTTGAGGAATAAGTCTTGCTTCCAATCAATGGCAAGAGGAACTTCAAGGAGAATTAGAAACCAATTCCTTTTGAATTGAAACTTGATTCCATTCAAGGGCAAAAAGAACATAAAGAAGAAAGATAAACCAATTCCTTAAGGATCAAGTCTTGCTTCCAATCAACGTCAAAAGGAACCTCAAGGTGAATTAGAAACCAATTCCTTGTGGAATGTGACTTGATTCAATTCAATGGCAAAAAGAACTTAACGAAGAAAGATAAACCAATTCCTTAAGTATTAAGTCTTGCTTCCAATCATTGGCTCAAGGGACTTAAAGGAGAATTAGAAACCAATTCCTTTTGAATCAAAACTTGATTCCATTCAAGGGCAAAAAGAACATCAAGAAGAAAGAAAAACCAATTCCTCAAAGATTAAGTTTTGCTTCCAATCAACGTCAAAAGGAACTTCAAGGTGAATTAGAAACCAATTCCTTTTAGATTGTGACTTGATACATTTCAACGGGAAAAAAACTTAAAGAAGAAAGATGAACCAATTCCTTGAGGATTAAGTCTTGCTTCCAATCAATGGCAAAAGGAACTTCAAGGAGAATTAGAGACCAATTCCTTTTGAATTCAGACTTGATTCCACTCAATGGGAAAAAGAACATAAAGAAGAAAGATAAACCAATTCCTTAAGGATTAAGTCTTGCTTCCAATCGACATCAAAAGGAACTTCAAGGTGAATTAGAAACCAATTCCTTTTGGAATGTAACTTGATACAATTCAATGGCAAAAAGAACCTAAAGAAGAAAGACAAACCAATTCCTTAAGGATTAAGTCTTGCTTCCAATCAACGTCAAAAGGAACTTCAAGGTGAATTAGAAACCAATTCCTTTTGGAATGTGGCTTGATTCAATTCAATGGCAAAAAGAACTGAAAGAAGAAAGATAAATCAATTCCTTAAGTATTAAGTCTTGCTTCCCATCAATGGAAAAAGGAACTTCATGGAGAATTAGCGACCAATTCCTTTCGAATTGAGACTTGATTCCACTCAATGGGAAAAAGAACATAAAGAAGAAAGATAAACCAATTCCTTAATGATTAAGTCTTGCTTCCAATCAACGTCAAAAGGAACTTCAAGGTGAATTAGAAACCAATTCCTTTTGGAAAGTGACTTGATTCAATTCAATGGCAAAAAGAACTGAAAGAACAAAGATAAACCAATTCCTTAAGGATTCAATCTTGCTTCCAAACAATGGCAAAAGGAGCTTCAATGAGAATTAGAAACCAGCTCCTTTTCAATTGAGACTTGATTCCACTCAATGGGAAAAAGAACATAAAGAAGAAAGATTAACCAATTTCTTAACGATTAAGTCTTGCTTTCAATCAATCTCAAAAGGAACTTCTAGGAGAATTAGAAATCAATTCTTTTTGGATAGTGAGTTGATTCAATTCAATGGCAAAAAGAACTTAAAGAAGAAAGATAAACCAATTGCTTAAGTATTAATCTTGCTTCCAATCATTGGCTCAAGGATCTTTAAGGAGAATTAGAAACCAATTCCTTTTGAATTGAGAATTGATTCCACTCAATGGGAAAAAGAACATAAAGAAGAAAGATAAACCAATTCCTTAAGGATTAAGTCTTGCTTCCAATCAACGTCAAAAGGAACTTCAAGGTGAATTAGAAACCAATTCCTTTTGGATTGTGACTTGATACAATTCAATGGCAAAAAGAACTTAATGAAGAAAGATAATCCAATTCCTTAAGGATTAAGTCTTGCTTCCAATCGATGGCAAAAGGAACTTCAAGGAGAATTAAAAACCAATTCCTTTTGAATTGAGACTTGATTCCACTCAATGGGAAAAAGAACATAAAGAAGAAAGATAAGCCAATTCCTTAAGGATTAAGTCTTGCTTCCAATCAACGTCAAAAGGAACTTCAAGGTGAATTAGAAACCAATTCCTTTTGGAATGTGACTTGATTCAATTCAATGGCAAAAAGAACTGAAAGAAGAAAGATAAACCAATTCCTTAAGTATTAAGTCTTGCTTCCAATCAGTGGCAAAAGGAACTTCAAGGAGAATTAGAGACCAATTCCTTTTGAATTGAGACTTGATTCCACTCAATGGGAAAAAGAACATAAAGAAGAAAGATAAACCAATTCCTTAAGGATTAAGTCTTGCTTCCAATCAACGTCAAAAAGAACTTCCAAGGTGAATTAGAAAGCAATTCCTTTTTGGAATGTGACTTGATTCAATTCAGCTATGGCTTAAAAATAAGCAGAAAGAAGAAAGATAAACCAATTCCTAAAGTATTGAAGTCTTGCTTCCAATCGAGTGGCAAAAGGAACTTCAAGGAGAATTAGAGACCAATTCGCTTTCGAATTGAGACTTGATTCCTTGGTGAATGGGAAAAAGAACATAAAGAAAGAAAAAGATAAACCAATTCCTTAAGGAAGTTAAGTCTTGCTTCCAATAAACGTCAAAAGGAACTTCCAAGGTGAATTAGAAACCAGAATTCCTTTTGGAATGTGACTTGATTCAATTCAACAAGGCAAAGAACTGAAAGAACAAAGATAAACCTAAGTCACTTAAGTATTAAGTCTTACTTCCAGATCAATGTGCAAAAAGGAACTTCAAGGAGAATTAGAGACCAATTCCTTTTGAATTGAGACTTGATTCCACCCAATGGGAAAAAGAACATAAAGAAGAAAAGTATAAACCAATTCAGCTTAAGTATTAAAGTCTTTGCTTCCAATCAATGGCAAAAAGGAACTTCAAGGAGAATTAGAAACCAATTCCTTTTGAATTGGAGAGACTTGATTCCACTCAATGGGAAAAGAACATAAAGAAGAAAGATAAACCAATTAGCCTTAAGGATTAAGTGCTTCAGCTGAAACATATGGCAAAAGGAACTTCAAAGAGAATTAGAAACCAGCTCCTTTTGAATTGAGACTTGATTCCATTCAATGGGAAAAAGAACAATATATAAGAGAACGAAAAGATTAACCAATTTCTTAACGATTAAGTCTTTGCTTTCACGATCAATCTCGAAAAGGAACTTAGGAGAATTAGAAATCAATTCTTTTGGATAGTGAGTTGATTCAGTTCAATGGCAAAAAAAGAAGCTTAAAGAAGAATGATAAACCAATTACTTAAGTATTAATCTTGCTTCCAATCATTGGCTCAAGGATCTTTAAGGAGAATTAGAAACCAATTCCTTTTGAATTGAGAATTGATTCCACTCAATGGGAAAAAGAACATAAAGAAAGAAAGATAAGCTAATTCGCTTAAGGATTAAGTGCTTGCACTTCCAATCAACGTCGAAAAGAAAAGGAACTTCAAGGAGTGAATTAGAAACCAATTCCTTTTTAGTTGTGACTTTGATACAATTCAATGGGCAAAAGAACCTAAAGAAGAAAGAATAAACCAATTCCTTAAGGATTAAGTCTTGCTCTCCAATCGATGGCAAAAGGAACTTCAAGGAGAGAATTAAAACCAATTCCTTTTGAATTGAGACTTGATTCCACTCAATGGGAAAAAGAACATAAAGTGTTAAGAAAGATAAGCCAATTCCTTAAGGAAGTTAAGTCTTTGCTTCCAATCAACGCCAAAGGAACTTCAAGGTGAATTAGAAACCAATTCCTTTTGAGATGTGCACTTGATTCAATTCAATGGCAAAAAGAATCTGAAAGAAGAAAGAATAAACCAATTCCTTTTAGTATTAAGTCTTGCTTTGTCCAGTGGCAAAAGGAACTTCAAGGAGAATTAGAGACCAATTCCTTTTGAATTGAGACAGATTCCACTCAATGGGAAAAAGAACATAAAGAAAGAAAAAGATAAACCAATTCACTTAAGGATTAAGTCTTGCTTCCAATCAACGTCAAAAGGAACTTCAAGGTGAATTAGAAAGCAATTCCTTTTGGAATGTGACTTGATTCAATTCAATGGCAAAAATAACTGAAAGAAGAAAGAATAAGCCCAATTCCCTAAGTATTAAGTCTTAGCTGTCCAATCAATTGGCAAAAGGAACTTCCAAGGAGAATTAGAGACCAATTCCTTTTGAATTGAGACTTGATTCCACTCGATGGGAAAGCGGCTTGGCAAAGAAGAAAGATAATAATTAAGCCAGGATTAAGTCTTCTTACAATCAGCGTCAAAAGGAACTTCAGGAACAGTTAAATCAATTCCTTTTAGATATGAAGCAGTTCAATTCAATGGCAAGCAAAGAACATAAAGAAGAAAGATAAACCATGGTCCTTAAGGATTAAGTGCTTGCTTCCAATCAACGTCCAAAAGGAACTTCAAGGAGAATTAGAAATCAATTCCTTTTGGAATTGAGACTTGATTCCATTCAATGGCAAAAAAGAAGCTGAAAAAAATTATAAAGAAGATAAACCAATTCCTTAAGTATTAGAGTCTGCGGCTTCCAATCCAATGGCAAAAAGGAACTTCAAGGAGAATTAGAAACCAATTTCACTTTTGAATTGAGACTTGAGATTCCACTCAATGGGAAAAAGAACATAAAGAAAGAAAGATAAACCAATTCCTTAAGGATTAAGTCTTGCTTCCAAAATCAATGGCAAAAGGAACTTCAAGGAGAATTAGAAACCAATTCCTTTTGAATTGAGACTTGATTCCACTCAAGTAGGGAGGGAAAAAAAAAGAACATAAAGAAAGAAAGATAAACCCAATTCGCTTAAGGATTAAGTCTTGCTTCCAATCAATATTGGCAAAAGGAACTTCAAGGTGAATTAGAAACCAATTCCTTTTGGAATTGAGACTTGATTCAATTCAATGGCAAAAAGAACATAAAAGAAAGAAAGATAAACCAATTCCCTTAGGATTAAGTCTTGCCTTCCAATCGGTAGCAAAAGGAACTTCAAGGAGAATTAGAGACCAATTCACTTTTGAATTGAGACTTGATTGAATTCAATGGCAAAAAGAACATGAAGAAGAAAGATAAACCAATTGTAAGGATGCAGTCTTGCTTCCAATCAAATCGCAAAAGGAACTGAAGGTGAATTAGAAACCAATTCCTTTTGGAATGAGACTTGATTCAATTCAATGGCAAAAATAATGAAGAAGAAAGATGTAGATTAAGCCAAGTATTAAGTCTTGCTTGTCAGTGGCGAAAAAGGAGCTTGAAAGGTGGGGCCGTTATTTGGATTGAGACTTGATTCCACTGATAGGAAAAAGAACATAAAGAAGAAAGATAAGCGAATTCCTTTTGGATTAAGTCTTGCTTCCAATCAACGTCAAAAGGAACTTCAAGGTGAATTAGAAACCAATTCGTTTTGGATTGTGACTTGATTGATTCAATGGCAAAAAGAGTGAAAGAAGAAAAGATAAAACCGTTGTAAGTATTAAGTCTTGCTTCCAATCAGTATACAAAAGGAACTTCAAGGAGGTGAGACCCGATTGTGCTGAATTGGGAAACAGGATTCCACTTCGATGGGAAAAAGAACATAAAGAAAGAAGATAAGCCAAATTCGCCAAGGATTAGAGTCTTGCTTTGAATCAACGTCAAAAGGAACTTCAAGGTGAATTAGAGCAATTCCTTTTGGAATCTTGACTTGATTCGATTCATTGGCAAGGAACATAAAGAAGAGAGTTTAAACCAGTTCCTTAAGTACTTAAGTGCTACTTGTCAATTAATGCCAAAAGGAACTTCAAGGAGGTGAGATGGTCCTTTTGAATTGAGGACTTGATTCCACTCAATGGGAAAAATAACATAAAGAAGAAGAATAAAACCAATTCGTTAAGGATTAAGTGTTGCTCCCGATCAATGTCAAAAGGAACTGGGGTGAATTAGAAACCAGTTCCTTTTGGAATGTCAACTTGATACAATTCAATGGCAAAAGAGCGAAAGAAGAAAAGATAAACCAATTCATTAAGTATTAAGTCTTAGCTTGTCGATGGCAAAAGGAACTTCAAGGAGGAGTAGAGACCAATTCCTTTTGAGTTGAGACTTGATTCCCTTTCGATGGGAAAAAGAACATAAAGAAGAAAGATAAACCAATTCGTTAAGGATTAAGTCTTGCTTCCAATCAGCACGTCGAAAAGGAACTTCCAAGGTGAATTAGAAAGTGATTCCTTTTGGAGATGTGACTTGATTCAATTCAATGGCAAAAAAACATGAAGAAGAAAGATAAACCAATGTCCTTAAGTATTAAGTGCTACTTACGTCCAGTGGCAAAAAGGAACTTTAAGGAGAGGGTAGGGACCAATTCCTTTTACAGATTGAGACTTGGTTGCATTCAATGGGAAAAAGAACATAAAGAAAAGAACAAAGATAAACCAAGTCCTTAAGTATTAAGTCTTACTTCCAATCAATGGCAAAAGGAACTTCAAGGAGAATTAGAGACCAATTCCTTTTGAATTGAGACTTGATTCCACTCAATGGGAAAAAGAACATAAAGAAGAAAGATAAACCAATTCCTTAAGTATTAAGTCTTGCTTCCAATCAATGGCAAAAGGAACTTCAAGGAGAATTAGAAACCAATTCCTTTTGAATTGAGACTTGATTCCACTCAATGGGAAAGAGAACATAAAGAAAGAAAGATAAACCAATTGTAAAGGATTAAGTCTTGCTTCAAACTATTGGCAAAAAAGGAACTTCAAAGAGGGTTAGAAACCAGCTCCTTTTCAATTGACTTGACCAGTTACTCAATGGGAAAAAGAACATAAAGAAGAAAGATAAGCCAATTCCTTAAGGATTAAGTCTTGCTTCCAATCAGCATCAAAAAGGAACTTCAAGGTGAATTAAAACCAATTCCTTTTGGAATGTAGCTTCTGATTCAGACTTCAATGGCAAAAAGAACTGAAGAGAAAAGATAAGCCAATTCCTTAAGTATTAAGTCTTGCTTCCAATCAGTGGCAAAAGGAACTTCCAAGAGGTAGAGACCCGATTCCTTTTGGGTGAGACTTGATTTCCACTCAATGGGAAAAAGAACATAAAGAAGAAAGATAAACCAATTCCTTAAGGATTAAGTCTTGCTTCCAATCAACGTCAAAAGGAACTTCAAGGTGAATTAGAAACCAATTCCTTTTGGAATGTGACTTGATTCAATTCATTGGCAAAAGAACTGAAAGAAGAAAGTTAAACCAATTCCTTAAGTATTAAGTCTTGCTTCCAATCAGTGGCAAAAGGAACTTCAAGGAGAATTAGAGACCAATTCCTTTGAATTGAGACTTGAATTCCTAGTGGGAAAAATACTTGTAAAGAAAAAGTAGCCAATTCGTTAAGGATTAAGTCTTGCTCCCAATCAACGTCAAAAGGAACTTCAAGGTGAATTAAAAACCAATTCCTTTTGGAATGTCACTTGATACAATTCAATGGCAAAAAGAACTGAAAGAAGAAAGATAAACCAATTCCTTAAGTATTAAGTCTTGCTTCCAATCAGTGGCAAAAGGAACACAAGGAGAATTAAAGAAACCAATTCCTTTTGAATTGAGACTTGATTCCCTTCAATGGGAAAAGAGCATAAAAAGAATAAGTCAGCAATTCCTTAGAAGTTAAGTCTTAAGCTTCCAATCCAGCGTCAAAAGGAACTTCAAGGTGAATTAGAAACCAATTCCCTTTGGAATGTGACACTTGATTCAATTCAATGGCAAAAAGTGAAAGAAGAAAGATAAACCAATTCCCTTAAGTATTAAGTCTTGCTTTGTCCAATTGTAAAAGGAACTTAAGGAGAATTAGAGACCAATTCCTTTTGAATTGAGACTTGGTTCACTTCAATGGGAAAAAAGAACATAAAGAGAAAGATAAACCAATTCGCCAGGATTAAGTCTTGCCAATCAGCGTCAAAAAGAACTTCCAAGGTGAATTAGAAACCAGTTCTTTGGAGATGAGCTTGATTCAATTCATTGGCAAGAAGCTGAAGAAGAAAGTTAAACCGATTCCTTAAGTGTTTAAAGTCTTGCTTCCAGTCGGTGGCAAAAAGGAAACTGAGAGGAATTAGAGACCAATTCCTTTTGGGTTGAGACTTGATTCCCACTCAATGGAAAAATAACATAAAGAAGAAGAGATAAGCCAATTACGTTAAGGATTAAGTCTTGCTTCTGATCGCGTGGCAAAAGGAACTTCAAGGTGAATTAGGGAACCAATTCCTTTTGGAATGTCACTTGATACAATTCAATGGCAAAGAGCTGAAAGAAGAAAGATAAACCAATTCCTTAAGTAATTAAGTCAGCTGTCCAGGTGTAAAGGAACTTCAAGGGAGAATTAGAAGGACCAATTCACTTTTGAATTGAGAGACTTGATTCCACTCAATGGGAAAAAGAGACATAAAGAAGAAAGATAAACCAATTCGTTAAAGATTAAGTCTTGCTGATCAGCATGGCAAAAGGAACTTCAAAGGTGAATTAGAAACCAATTCCTTTTGGAATGACAGTTAAATTCAATGGCAAAAAGAACTGAAAGAAGAAAGATAAACATGTCCTTAAGTATTAAGTCTTACTTCCAATCAATGGCAAAAGGAACTTCAAGGAGAATTAGGGTCCAATTTTTTTTGAATTGAGACTTGGTTCACTTCGATAGGAAAAAGAACATAAAGAAGAAAGATAAACCAATTCGTTAAGGATTAAGTCTTGCTCCCAATCAACGTCAAAAGGAACTTCAAGGTGAATTAAAAACCAATTCCTTTTGGAATGTCACTTGATACAATTCAATGGCAAAAAGAACTGAAAGAAGAATCGCGTATCCAATTCCTTAAGTATTAAGTCTTGCTTCCGTCAGTAAGCGAAAGGAACTTCAAGGAGAATTAGGGACCAATTTTTTTTGAATTGAGACTTGATTCCACTCAATAGGAAAAAGAACATAAAGAAGAAAGATAAACCAATTCCTTAAGTATTAAGTCTTGCTTCCAATCAATGGCAAAAGGAACTTCAAGGAGAATTAGAAACCAATTCCTTTTGGGTGGAGACCAGATTCCACTCAATGGGAAAAAGAACATAAAGAAGAAAAAGATAAACCAATTCCTCCTAAGTATTAAGTCTTGCTTCCAATCAATGGCAAAAGGAACTTCAGGGAGAATTAGAAACCAATTCCTTTTGAATTGAGACTTGATTCCACTCAATGGGAAAAAGAACATAAAGAAGAAAGATAAACCAATTCCTTAAGGATTAACTCTTGCTTCCAAACAATGGCAAAAGGAACTTCAAAGAGAATTAGAAACCAGCTCCTTTTGAATTGAGACTTGATTCCACTCAATGGGAAAGACATCTTAAGAAGAAAGATTAACCAATTTCTTAACGATTAAGTCTTGCTTTCAATCAATCTCAAAAGGAACTTCTAGGAGAATTAGAAATCAATTCTTTTTGGATAGTGACTTGATTCAATTCAATGGCAAAAAGAACTTAAAGAAGAAAGATAAACCAATTGCGTAAGTATTAATCTTGCTTCCAATCATTGGCTCAAGGATCTTTGGGAGGTAGAAACCAATTCCCTTTTGAATTGAGAGGTGATTCCACTCAATGGGAAAAAGAACATAAAGAAGAAAGATAAACGAATTCCTTAAGGATTAAGTCTTGCTTCCAATCATCGTCAAAAGGAACTTCAAGGTGAATTAGAAACCAATTCTTTTTAGATTGTGACTTGATACAATTCAACGGAAAAAAGAACTAAAAGAAGAAAGATAAACCAATTCCTTGAGGATTAAGTCTTGCTTCCAATCAATGGCAAAAGGAACTTCAAGGAGAATTAGAAACTAATTCCTTTTGAATTGAGACTTGGTTCCACTCAATGGGTAAAAGAACATAAAGAAGAAAGATAAACCAATTCCTTAAGGATTAAATTATGCTTACAAACACAATCAACGTCAAAAGGAACTTCAAGGTGAATTAGAAACCAATTCCTTTTGGAATGTGACTTGATTCAATTCTATGGCAAAAAGAACTGAAAGAAGAAATATAAACCAATTCCTTAAGGAATAAGTCTTGCTATCAAAGAACGTCAAAAGGAACTTCAAGGTGAATTAGAAACCAATTCCTTTTGGAATGTGACTTGATTCAATTCAATGGCAAAAAGAACTGAAAGAAGAAAGATAAACTAATTCCTTAAGTATTAAGTCTTGCTTCCAATTAGTGGCAAAAGGAACTTCAAGGAGAATTAGAGACCAATTCCTTTTGAATTGAGACTTGATTCCACTCAATGGGAAAAAGAACATAAAGAAGAAAGATAAACCAATTCCTTAAGGATTAAGTCTTTGCTTCCAATCAACGTCAAAGGGAACTTCAAGGTGAATTAGAAACCAATTCCTTTTGGAATGTGACTTGATTCAATTCAATGGCAAAAAGAATTGAAACTAAAAAGATAAACCAATTCCTTAAGTATTAAGTCTTGCTTCCCATCAATGGTAAAAGGAACTTCAAGGAGAATTAGAAACCAATTATTTGAATTGAAGGCTGGATTACTAGTAGCAAAAGAACATGAAGAAAAGTGAAACCAATTAGTAAGTTAAGTGTAACCTTCCCTTGATAGCAAAAGGAACTTCAAGAGAATCAGAAACCAGCTCACTTGGTGAGACTTGATTCCACTCAATGGGAAAAAGAACATAATGAAGAAAGGTTAACCAATTCCTTAACGATTAAGTCTTGCTTTCAATCAATCACAAAAGGAACTTCCAGGAGAATTAGAAATCAATTCCTTTTGGATTGTGACTTGATTCAATTCAATGGCAAAAAGAACTTAAAGAAGAAAGATAAACCAATTGGCTTAAGTATTAAGTCTTGCTTCCAGTCATTAGCTCAAGGATCTTTAAGGAGAATTAGAAGCCACCATTCCACTTTTGAATTGAGACTTGATTCCACTCAATGGCAAAAAGAACATAAAGAAGAAAAGACAAACCAATTCCTTAAGGATTAAGTCTTGCTTCCAATCAGCGTCAAAAAGGAACTTCAAAGTGAGTTAGAAACCAATTCCTTGAATTTAGATTGTGACTTGATACAATTCAACGGAAAAAGAACATAAAGAAAGAAAGATAAACCAATTCCTTGAAGATTAAGTCTTGCTTGTCAGTGGCAAAAGGAACTTCAAGGAGGTAGAAACTAATTCCTTTTGAATTGAGACTTGGATTTCCATTCAGTAGGAAAAAGAACATAAAGAAGAAAGATAAACTAATTGTTAAGGATTAAAGTCTTGCACCAATCAACGTCAAAAGGAACTGAGGTGAATTAGAAACTAATTCCTTTTGGAATGTGACTTGATTGAATTCAATGGCAAAAGAACTGAAAGAAGAAAGATAAACCCAATTCCTTAAGGATTAAGTCTTACTTCCAATCAATGTCAAAAGGAACTTCAAGGTGAATTAGAAACCAATTCCTTTTGGAATGTATGACATGATTCAATTCAATGGCAAAAGAACTGAAAGAAGAAAGATAAGCCAAATTAAGCCCAAGTATTAAATGTAACTTGATCAGTGGCAAAAAGGAGCTTGAAGGAGAATTAGAGAGACCAATTCCTTTTTGGATTGAGACTTGATTCCACTCAATGGGAAAAAGAACATAAAGAAGAAAGATAAACCAATTCCTTGAGGATTAAGTCTTGCTTTCAAACAATGGCAAAAAGGAACTGAAGGAGAATTAGAAACCAGCTCCTTTTCAATTGAGACTTGATTCCACTCAATGGGAAAAAAGAACATAAAGAAGAAAGATTGCAATTCATTAATGATTAAGTCTTGCTTTCAATCAATCTCAAAAATTACTTCAAGGAGAATTAGAAATCAATTCCTTTTGAGTTGTGACTTGATTACCAATTCAATGGCAAAAAGAACTTAAAGAAGAAAGATAAACCAATTACTTAAGTATTAAGTCTTCCCTTCCAATCATTAGCTCAAGGATCTTCAAGGAGAATTAGAAACCAATTCCTTTTGAATTGAAACTTAGATTCCATTCAATGGCGAAAAGAGCATGAAGAAGAAAGATAAACCAATTCGCCAAGGATTAAGTTTTGCTTCCAATCAACGTCAAAAGGAACACCAAGGTGAATTAGAAGCGAATTCCTTTTGGATTGAGACTTGATACAATTCAAAAGGCAAAAAGAACATTAAGAAGAAAGATAAACCAATTCCTTAAGGATTAAGTCTTGCTTCAATCAATGGCAAAAGGAACTTCAAGGAGAGGTAGAAGCCAATTCCTTTTGAATTGAGAGCGTGATTAGCATTCAGTAGCGAAAGAACGTAAAGAAGAAAGATAAATAGAATTACATGGGGATTAAGTCTTACTTGATCAGCGTCAAAAGGAACTTTAAGGTGAATTAGAAACCAATTCCTTTTGGAATGTGACTTGATTCAGTGAATGGCAAAAGAACTTAAAGAAGAAAGATAAACCAATTCCCTTAAGTAGTGAGTCTTGCTTCCAATCCCATTGGCTCAAAGACCTTCAAGGAGAATTAAAAACCAATTCACTTTTGAATTAAGACTTGATTCCATTCAGGGCAAAAAGAACATAAAGAAGAAAGATAAACCAATTCCTTAAGGAATTTGGATTTTACTTCCAATCAACATCAAAAGCAACTTCAATGTGAATTAGAAACCAATTCCTTTTAAATTGTGACTTGATACATTTCAACGGCAAAAAGAAGTTGAAGAAAGATAAACCAATTCCATAAGGATTAAGACTTGCTTCCAATCAATGACCAAAGGAACTTCCAGGAGAATTAGAAACCAATTCCTTTTGAATTGAGACTGGATTCCACTCAATGGGAAAAAGAACATAAAGAAAGAAAGGTAAACCAATTCCTTGGAGATCAAGTCTTGCTTCAATCAATGCGTGAAAGGAACTTCCAAGGTGAATTAGAAACCAATTCCTTTTGGAATGTGACTTGATTCAATTCAATGGCAAAAGAACATGAAGAAGAAAGATAAGCCAATTCCTTAAGTATTAAGTGTTGAAAACCAATCGTTGGCACTCAATGGTGCCCAAAGGAGAATTAGAAACCAATTCCTTTTGGAATTGAGCAGTTCAATTCGGGGGCAAAAAGAACTTGAAGAAAGAATAAGAAACCAATTCCTTATGGATTAAGTTTGCTTCCCAATCAAACGTCAAAAGGAACTTCAAGGTGAATTAAGAAACCAATTCCTTTTGGATTGTGACAGTACAATTGATGGCAAAAAGAACATAAAGAAGAAAGATAAACCAATTCCCTCGAGGATTAAGTCTTGCTTCTAATCAATGGCAAAAGGAACTTCCAAGGAGAATTAGAGACCAATTCCTTTTAGATTCGGACTTAATTCAGTTCAATAGCAAAAAGAACTTAAAGAAGAAAGATAAACCAATTCCCTTGAGGATTAAGTCTTGCTTCCAATCAATGGCAAAAGAAACTTCAAGGAGAATTAGAAACGGTCGCGCAGTTGAGACTTGATTCCCTTCGATGGGAAAAAGAACATAAAGAAGAAAGGCAAACCAATTATATGGATTAAGTCTTGCTTCAATCAGCGTCAAAAGAACTTCAAGGTGAATTAGAAACCAATTCCTTTTGAATTGTAACTTGATTTACAATTCAACGGCAAAAAGAACTTAAAGAAGAAAGATAAACCAATTCCTTGAGGATTAAGTCTTGCTTCCAATCATTGGCTCTAGGGTCTTAAAGGAGAATTAGAAACCAATTCCTTTTAAATTGAAACTTGATTCCATTCAAGGGCAAAAAGAACTTAAAGAAGAAAGATAAACCAATTCCTTATGGATTAAGTCTTGCTTCCAATCAGCGTCAAGAGGAACTTCAAGGAGTGGTGGAAACCAATTCCTTTTGGATTATTAATTCATACCATTCAATGGCAAAAGAACTTAAAAGAAGAAAGATAAACCAAATTTCCTTGGGATTAAGTCTTGCTTCCAAACAATGGCAAAGAGGAACTTTTAAGGAGAATTAGAGACCAATTCCTTTTGAATTGGAGACTTGAGTTCCACTCATTAGGAAAAAGAACATAAAAGAGAAGAAAGATAAACCAATTCCTTAAGGATTAAGTCTTGCTTCCAATCAACGTCAAAAGGAACTTCAAAGGTAATTTAGAGGCCAATTCCTTTTGGAATGTGACTTGATTCCAATTCAATGGCAAGAGTGAAAGAAGAAAGATAAACCAATTCCTTAAGAGTTAAGTCTTCATCTTTCAATCAACGTCAAAAGGAACTTCCAAGGTGAATTAGAAACCAATTCCTTTTTGGAATTGTGACTTGATACAATTCAATGGCAAAGAGAACCGAAAGAAGAAAGATAAACCAAGTCGCTTAAGTATTAAGTCTTTGCTTCCAATCGGTGGCAAAAGGAACTTCAAGGAGAATTAGAGACCGATTCACTTTTGAATTGAGACTTGATTCCACTTCAAATATTGAGGCATAAAGAAGAATCAAACTAGAGCTGCCAGGAGTTGAATCATTTTTAATCAAAATCAAAGACTTTGGTGAGAGTGAGAAACAGTTCTTTTAGAATGTGACTGATTCAATTCAATGGCAAAAAAGAACATGAAGAAGAAAAATAAACCAATTCACTTAGTAGCCAAGTCTTGCTTCCACATCAATGGAAAAAGGAACTTCAAGGAGAATTAGAAACCAAATCCTTTTGAATTGAGACTTGATTCCACTCAATGGCAAAAAGAACATAAAGAAGAAAGATAAACCAATTCCTTAAGGAATAAGTCTTGCTTCCAAATAACTGCAAAAGGTACCTCAAAGAGAATTAGAAACCAGCTCCTTTTCAATTGAGACTTGATTCCACTCCATGGGAAAAAGAACATAAAGAAGAAAGATTAACCAATTCCTTAGCGATTAAGTCTTTGCTTTATTGATCTCAAAAGGAACTTCAAGGAGAATTAGAAATCCAATTCCTTTTGTGTGTGACTTGATTCAATTCAATGGCAAAAAGAACTTAAAGAAGAAGGAATAAACCAATTGCTTAAGTATTAAGTCTTGCTTCCAATCATTGTAGCTCAATAGTCTTCAAGCGAATTAGAAACCAATTCCTTTTGAATTGACACTTGATTCCATTCAAAGAGCGAAAAGAACTTAAAGAAGAAAGATAAACCAATTCCTTAAGGATTAAGTCATGATTCCAATCAAATCCAAAAGGAACTTCAAGGTGAATTAGAAGCCAATTCCTTTTGGATTGTGACTTGATGCAATTCAATGGCAAAAAGAACTTAAAGAAGAAAAGATAAACCAATTCATGAAGGATTAAGTCTTGCTTCTAATCAATGGCAAAAGGAACTTCAAGGAGAATTTTGAGACCAATTCATACTGAATTCAGACTTGATTCCACTCAATGGGAAAAAGAACATAAAGAAGAAAGGTAAACCAATTCCTTAAAGATTAAGTCTTGCTTCCAATCAATGTCAAAAGGAACTTCAAAGGTGAGATTAGCAACCCAATTCCTTTTGGAATGTGAGACTTGATTCCAATTCAATGGCAAAAAGAAGCTAAGAAAGAAGAAAAAGATAAACCAATTCCTTAAGTATTAAGTCTTGCTTCCAATCAGTGTGGAAAAGGAACTTCAAGGAGAATTAGAGGCAAATTCGCTTTTTGAATTGAGACTTGATTAGCTCCAATGGTAAAAAAATTTATAAAGAAGAAAGATAAACCAATTCACTTGGGGATTAAGTCTTGCTTCCAATCAACGTCAAAAAGGAACTTCCAAGGTGAATTAGAAGCTTCAATTCCTTTTGGAATGTGACTTGATTCAATTCAATGGCAAAAAGAACTGAAAGAAGAAAGATAAACCAATTCCTTAAGTATTAAGTCTTGCTTCCCATCAATGGAAAAAGGAACTTCAAGGAGAATTAGAAACCAAATCCTTTTGAATTGAGACTTGATTCCACTCATTACTTAAAAAGAACATAAAGAAGAAAGATAAACCAATTAAGCCTTAAGGATTAAGTCTTTAACTTCCAAATAATGGCAAAAGGTACCTCAAAGAGAATTAGAAACCAGCTCCTTTTCAATTGAGACTTGATTCCACTCCATGGGAAAAAGAACATAAAGAAGAAAGATTAACCAATTCCTTAACGATTAAGTCTTGCTTTCAATCAATCTCAAAAAGAACTTCCAGGAGAATTAGAAATCAATTCCTTTTGTATTGTGACTTGATTCAATTCAATGGCAAAAAGAACTTAAAGAAGAAAGATAATGATTGCTTAAGTATTAAGTCTTGCTTCCAATCATTGACTCCAATGGTCTTAAAGCGAGAATTAGAAACCAAGTGCTTTTGGGTTGAGCAGTTCCATTCAAGGGCAAAAAGAACTTAAAGAAGAAAGATAAACCAATTCCTTAAGGATTAAGTCTTGATTCCAATCAACGTCAAAAGGAACTTCAAGGTGAATTAGAAACCAATTCCTTTTGGATTGTGACTTGATACAATTCAATGGCAAAAAGAACTTAAAGAAGAAAGATAAACCAATTCCTTAAGGATTAAGTCTTGCTTCTAATCAATGGCAAAAGGAACTTCAAGGAGAATTTGAGACCAATTCCTTTTGAATTCAGACTTGATTCCACTCAATGGGAAAAAGAACATAAAGAAGAAAGATAAACCAATTCCTTAAGGATTAAGTCTTGCTTCCAATCAACGTCAAAAGGAACTTCAAGGTGAATTAGCAACCAATTCCTTTTGGAATGTGACTTGATTCAATTCAATGGCAAGAAGAACTTAAAGAAGAAAGATAAACTAATTCCTTGAGGATTAAGTCTTGCTTCCAATCAATGGAAAAAGGAACTTCAAGGAGAATTAGAGACCAATTCCTTTTGAATTGAGACTTGATTCCACTCAATGGGAAAAAGAACATAAAGAAGAAAGATAAACCAATTCCTTAAGGATTAAGTCTTGCTTCCAATCAACGTCAAAAGGAACTTCAAGGTGAATTAGAAACCAATTCCTTTTGGAATGTGACTTGATTCAATTCAATGGCAAAAAGAACTGAAAGAAGAAAGATAAACCAATTCCTTAAGTATTAAGTCTTGCTTCCCATCAATGGAAAAAGGAACTTCAAGGAGAATTAGAAACCAAATCCTTTTGAATTGAGACTTGATTCCACTCAATGGCAAAAAGAACATAAAGAAGAAAGATAAACCAATTCCTTAAGGATTAAGTCTTGCTTCCAAATAACTGCAAAAGGTACCTCAAAGAGAATTAGAAACCAGCTCCTTTTGG
>CM062517.1:49341131-49384187 GCA_031439585.1 Pterocarpus macrocarpus
CTTCAAGGAGAATTAGAAACCAATTCCTTTTGACTGAGATTGCTTCCAATCAATGGCAAAAGGAACTTCAAGGAGAATTTTAAAAAGTCTTGCTTCCAATTCTTTTGAATTGAGACTTGATTCCATTCAATGGCAAAAGAACATAAAGAAGAAAGATAAACCAATTCCTTAAGGATTAAGTCTTGCTTCCAATCAATGGCAAAAGGAACTTCAAGGAGAATTAGAAACCAATTCCTTTTGGATTGTGACTTGATTCCATTCAATGGCAAAAAGAACATTAAAGAAGAAAGATAAACCAATTCCTTAAGGATTAAGTCTTGCTTCCAATCAATGGCAAAAGGAACTTCAAGGAGAATTAGAAACCAATTCCTTTTGAATTGAGACTTGATTCCATTCAATGGCAAAAAGAACATAAAGAAGAAAGATAAACCAATTCTTCAATTAAGGAACTTAAGTCTTGCTTCCAATCAATGGCAAAAGGAACTTCAAGGAGAATTAGAAACCAATTCCTTTTGAATTGTGACTTGATTCATTCAATGGCAAAAAGAACATAAAGAAGAAAGATAAACCAATTCCTTAAGGATTAAGTCTTGCTTCCAATCAATGGCAAAAGGAACTTCAAGGAGAATTAGAAACCAATTCCTTTTGAATTGAGACTTGATTCCATTCAATGGCAAAAGAACATAAAGAAGAAAGATAAACCAATTCCTTAAGGATTAAGTCTTGCTTCCAATCAATGGCAAAAGGAACTTCAAGGAGAATTAGAAACCAATTCCTTTTGAATTGAGACTTGATTCAATTCAAAAGAACATAAAGAAGAAAGATAAACCAATTCCTTAAGGATTAAGTCTTGCTTCCAATCAATGGCAAAAGGAACTTCAAGGAGAATTAGAAACCAATTCCTTTTGAATTGAGACTTGATTCCATTCAATGGCAAAAAGAACATAAAGAAGAAAGATAAACCAATTCCTTAAGGATTAAGTCTTGCTTCCAATCAATGGCAAAAGGAACTTCAAGGAGAATTAGAAACCAATTCCTTTTGAATTGTGACTTGATTCCATTCAATGGCAAAAGAACATTAAAGAAGAAAGATAAACCAATTCCTTAAGGATTAAGTCTTGCTTCCAATCAATGGCAAAAGGAACTTCAAGGAGAATTAGAAACCAATTCCTTTTGAATTGAGACTTGATTCAATTCAATGGCAAAAAGAACATAAAGAAGAAAGATAAACCAATTCCTTAAGGATTAAGTCTTGCTTCCAATCAATGGCAAAAGGAACTTCAAGGAGAATTAGAAACCAATTCCTTTTGAATTGAGACTTGATTCCATTCAATGGCAAAAAGAACATAAAGAAGAAAGATAAACCAATTCCTTAAGGATTAAGTCTTGCTTCCAATCAATGGCAAAAGGAACTTCAAGGAGAATTAGAAACCAATTCCTTTTGGATTGTGACTTGATTCAATTCAATGGCAAAAGAACATAAAGAAGAAAGATAAACCAATTCCTTAAGGATTAAGTCTTGCTTCCAATCAATGGCAAAAGGAACTTCAAGGAGAATTAGAAACCAATTCCTTTTGAATTGTGACTTGATTCAATTCAATGGCAAAAGAACATAAAGAAGAAAGATAAACCAATTCCTTAAGGATTAAGTCTTGCTTCCAATCAATGGCAAAAGGAACTTCAAGGAGAATTAGAAACCAATTCCTTTTGAATTGAGACTTGATTCCATTCAATGGCAAAAAGAACATAAAGAAGAAAGATAAACCAATTCCTTAAGGATTAAGTCTTGCTTCCAATCAATGTCAAAAGGAACTTCAAGGAGAATTAGAAACCAATTCCTTTTGGATTGAGACTTGATTCAATTCAATGGCAAAAAGAACTTAAGAAGAAAGATAAACCAATTCCTTAAGGATTAAGTCTTGCTTCCAATCAATGGCAAAAGGAACTTCAAGGAGAATTAGAAACCAATTCCTTTTGAATTGAGACTTGATTCCATTCAATGGCAAAAAGAACATAAAGAAGAAAGATAAACCAATTCCTTAAGGATTAAGTCTTGCTTCCAATCAATGGCAAAAGGAACTTCAAGGAGAATTAGAAACCAATTCCTTTTGAATTGAGACTTGATTCAATTCAATGGCAAAAAGAACATAAAGAAGAAAGATAAACCAATTCCTTAAGGATTAAGTCTTGCTTCCAATCAATGGCAAAAGGAACTTCAAGGAGAATTAGAAACCAATTCCTTTTGAATTGTGACTTGATTCAATTCAATGGCAAAAAGAACATAAAGAAGAAAGATAAACCAATTCCTTAAGGATTAAGTCTTGCTTCCAATCAATGGCAAAAGGAACTTCAAGGAGAATTAGAAACCAATTCCTTTTGAATTGAGACTTGATTCCATTCAATGGCAAAAAGAACATAAAGAAGAAAGATAAACCAATTCCTTAAGGATTAAGTCTTGCTTCCAATCAATGGCAAAAGGAACTTCAAGGAGAATTAGAAACCAATTCCTTTTGAATTGAGACTTGATTCCATTCAATGGCAAAAGAACATAAAGAAGAAAGATAAACCAATTCCTTAAGGATTAAGTCTTGCTTCCAATCAATGGCAAAAGGAACTTCAAGGAGAATTAGAAACCAATTCCTTTTGAATTGTGAGACTTGATTCCATTCAATGGCAAAAAGAACATAAAGAAGAAAGATAAACCAATTCCTTAAGGATTAAGTCTTGCTTCCAATCAATGGCAAAAGGAACTTCAAGGAGAATTAGAAACCAATTCCTTTTGAATTGAGACTTGATTCCATTCAATGGCAAAAAGAACATAAAGAAGAAAGATAAACCAATTCCTTAAGGATTAAGTCTTGCTTCCAATCAATGGCAAAGGAACTTCAAGGAGAATTAGAAACCAATTCCTTTTGAATTGAGACTTGATTCAATTCAATGGCAAAAAGAACATAAAGAAGAAAGATAAACCAATTCCTTAAGGATTAAGTCTTGCTTCCAATCAATGGCAAAAGGAACTTCAAGGAGAATTAGAAACCAATTCCTTTTTGAATTGTGACTTGATTCATTCAATGGCAAAAAGAACATAAAGAAGAAAGATAAACCAATTCCTTAAGGATTAAGTCTTGCTTCCAATCAATGGCAAAAGGAACTTCAAGGAGAATTAGAAACCAATTCCTTTTGAATTGAGACTTGATTCCATTCAATGGCAAAAGAACATAAAGAAAAGATAAACCAATTCCTTAAGGATTAAGTCTTGCTTCCAATCAATGGCAAAAGGAACTTCAAGGAGAATTAGAAACCAATTCCTTTTGAATTGAGACTTGATTCCATTCAATGGCAAAAAGAACATAAAGAAGAAAGATAAACCAATTCCTTAAGGATTAAGTCTTGCTTCCAATCAATGGCAAAAGGAACTTCAAGGAGAATTAGAAACCAATTCCTTTTGAATTGAGACTTGATTCATTCAATGGCAAAAAGAACATAAAGAAGAAAGATAAACCAATTCCTTAAGGATTAAGTCTTGCTTCCAATCAATGGCAAAAGGAACTTCAAGGAGAATTAGAAACCAATTCCTTTTGAATTGAGACTTGATTCCATTCAATGGCAAAAAGAACATAAAGAAGAAAGATAAACCAATTCCTTAAGGATTAAGTCTTGCTTCCAATCAATGGCAAAAGGAACTTCAAGGAGAATTAGAAACCAATTCCTTTTGAATTGAGACTTGATTCAATTCAATGGCAAAAAGAACATAAAGAAGAAAGATAAACCAATTCCTTAAGGATTAAGTCTTGCTTCCAATCAATGGCAAAAGGAACTTCAAGGAGAATTAGAAACCAATTCCTTTTGAATTGAGACTTGATTCAATTCAATGGCAAAAAGAACATAAAGAAGAAAGATAAACCAATTCCTTAAGGATTAAGTCTTGCTTCCAATCAATGGCAAAAGGAACTTCAAGGAGAATTAGAAACCAATTCCTTTTGAATTGAGACTTGATTCATTCAATGGCAAAAAGAACATAAAGAAGAAAGATAAACCAATTCCTTAAGGATTAAGTCTTGCTTCCAATCAATGGCAAAAGGAACTTCAAGGAGAATTAGAAACCAATTCCTTTTGAATTGAGACTTGATTCCATTCAATGGCAAAAAGAACATAAAGAAGAAAGATAAACCAATTCCTTAAGGATTAAGTCTTGCTTCCAATCAATGGCAAAAGGAACTTCAAGGAGAATTAGAAACCAATTCCTTTTGAATTGAGACTTGATTCCATTCAATGGCAAAAGAACATAAAGAAGAAAGATAAACCAATTCCTTAAGGATTAAGTCTTGCTTCCAATCAATGGCAAAAGGAACTTCAAGGAGAATTAGAAACCAATTCCTTTTGAATTGAGACTTGATTCCATTCAATGGCAAAAAGAACATAAAGAAGAAAGATAAACCAATTCCTTAAGGATTAAGTCTTGCTTCCAATCAATGGCAAAAGGAACTTCAAGGAGAATTAGAAACCAATTCCTTTTGAATTGAGACTTGATTCCATTCAATGGCAAAAAGAACATAAAGAAGAAAGATAAACCAATTCCTTAAGGATTAAGTCTTGCTTCCAATCAATGGCAAAAGGAACTTCAAGGAGAATTAGAAACCAATTCCTTTTGAATTGAGACTTGATTCCATTCAATGGCAAAAAGAACATAAAGAAGAAAGATAAACCAATTCCTTAAGGATTAAGTCTTGCTTCCAATCAATGGCAAAAGGAACTTCAAGGAGAATTAGAAACCAATTCCTTTTGAATTGTGACTTGATTCCATTCAATGGCAAAAAGAACATAAAGAAGAAAGATAAACCAATTCCTTAAGGATTAAGTCTTGCTTCCAATCAATGGCAAAAGGAACTTCAAGGAGAATTAGAAACCAATTCCTTTTGAATTGAGACTTGATTCAATTCAATGGCAAAAAGAACATAAAGAAGAAAGATAAACCAATTCCTTAAGGATTAAGTCTTGCTTCCAATCAATGGCAAAAGGAACTTCAAGGAGAATTAGAAACCAATTCCTTTTGAATTGAGACTTGATTCATTCAATGGCAAAAAGAACATAAAGAAGAAAGATAAACCAATTCCTTAAGGATTAAGTCTTGCTTCCAATCAATGGCAAAAGGAACTTCAAGGAGAATTAGAAACCAATTCCTTTTGAATTGAGACTTGATTCCATTCAATGGCAAAAAGAACATAAAGAAGAAAGATAAACCAATTCCTTAAGGATTAAGTCTTGCTTCCAATCAATGGCAAAAGGAACTTCAAGGAGAATTAGAAACCAATTCCTTTTGAATTGAGACTTGATTCCATTCAATGGCAAAAAGAACATAAAGAAGAAAGATAAACCAATTCCTTAAGGATTAAGTCTTGCTTCCAATCAATGGCAAAAGGAACTTCAAGGAGAATTAGAAACCAATTCCTTTTGAATTGAGACTTGATTCCAATTCAATGGCAAAAGAACATAAAGAAGAAAGATAAACCAATTCCTTAAGGATTAAGTCTTGCTTCCAATCAATGGCAAAAGGAACTTCAAGGAGAATTAGAAACCAATTCCTTTTGAATTGAGACTTGATTCCATTCAATGGCAAAAGAACATAAAGAAGAAAGATAAACCAATTCCTTAAGGATTAAGTCTTGCTTCCAATCAATGGCAAAGGAACTTCAAGGAGAATTAGAAACCAATTCCTTTTGAATTGAGACTTGATTCATTCAATGGCAAAAAGAACATAAAGAAGAAAGATAAACCAATTCCTTAAGGATTAAGTCTTGCTTCCAATCATTGTCAAAAGGAACTTCAAGGTGAATTAGGAACCAATTCCTTTTGGATTGTGACTTGATTCAATTCAATGGCAAAAACAACATAAAGAAGAAAGATAAACCAATTCCTTAAGTATTAAGTCTTGCTTCCAATCGATGGCAAAAGGAACTTCAAGGAGAATTAGAAACCAATTCCTTTTGAATTGAGACTTGATTCCACTCAATGGCAAAAAGAACTTAAAGAAGACAGATAAACCAATTCCTGAAGGATTAAGTGTTGCTTCCAATCAATGGCAAAAGGAACTTCAAGGAGAATTAGAAACCAATTCCTTTTGAATTGAGACTTGATTCTACTCAATGGGAAAAAGAACATAAAGAAGAAAGATAAACCAATTCCTTAAGGATTAAGTCTTGCTTCCAATCAACGTCAAAAGGAACTTCAAGGAGAATTAGAAACCAATTCCTTTTGAATTGAGACTTGATTCCATTCAATGGCAAAAGAACATAAAGAAGAAAGATAAACCAATTCCTTAAGGATTAAGTCTTGCTTCCAATCAATGGCAAAAGGAACTTCAAGGAGAATTAGAAACCAATTCCTTTTGAATTGAGACTTGATTCAATTCAATGGCAAAAAGAACCTAAAGAAGAAAGATAAACCAATTCCTTAAGGATTAAGTCTTGCTTCCAATCAATGGCAAAAGGAACTTCAAGGAGAATTAGAAACCAATTCCTTTTGAATTGAGACTTGATTCCATTCAATGGCAAAAAGAACATAAAGAAGAAAGATAAACCAATTCCTTAAGGATTAAGTCTTGCTTCCAATCAATGGCAAAAGGAACTTCAAGGAGAATTAGAAACCAATTCCTTTTGAATTGTGACTTGATTCCATTCAATGGCAAAAAGAACATAAAGAAGAAAGATAAACCAATTCCTTAAGGATTAAGTCTTGCTTCCAATCAATGGCAAAAGGAACTTCAAGGAGAATTAGAAACCAATTCCTTTTGAATTGAGACTTGATTCCATTCAATGGCAAAAGAACATAAAGAAGAAAGATAAACCAATTCCTTAAGATTAAGTCTTGCTTCCAATCAATGGCAAAAGGAACTTCAAGGAGAATTAGAAACCAATTCCTTTTGAATTGAGACTTGATTCCATTCAATGGCAAAAAGAACATAAAGAAGAAAGATAAACCAATTCCTTAAGGATTAAGTCTTGCTTCCAATCAATGGCAAAAGGAACTTCAAGGAGAATTAGAAACCAATTCCTTTTGAATTGAGACTTGATTCAATTCAATGGCAAAAAGAACATAAAGAAGAAAGATAAACCAATTCCTTAAGGATTAAGTCTTGCTTCCAATCAATGGCAAAAGGAACTTCAAGGAGAATTAGAAACCAATTCCTTTTGAATTGAGACTTGATTCCATTCAATGGCAAAAAGAACATAAAGAAGAAAGATAAACCAATTCCTTAAGGATTAAGTCTTGCTTCCAATCAATGGCAAAAGGAACTTCAAGGAGAATTAGAAACCAATTCCTTTTGAATTGAGACTTGATTCCATTCAATGGCAAAAGAACATAAAGAAGAAAGATAAACCAATTCCTTAAGGATTAAGTCTTGCTTCCAATCAATGGCAAAAGGAACTTCAAGGAGAATTAGAAACCAATTCCTTTTGAATTGAGACTTGATTCCATTCAATGGCAAAAAGAACATAAAGAAGAAAGATAAACCAATTCCTTAAGGATTAAGTCTTGCTTCCAATCAATGGCAAAAGGAACTTCAAGGAGAATTAGAAACCAATTCCTTTTGAATTGAGACTTGATTCCATTCAATGGCAAAAAGAACATAAAGAAGAAAGATAAACCAATTCCTTAAGGATTAAGTCTTGCTTCCAATCAATGGCAAAAGGAACTTCAAGGAGAATTAGAAACCAATTCCTTTTGAATTGAGACTTGATTCCATTCAATGGCAAAAAGAACATAAAGAAGAAAGATAAACCAATTCCTTAAGGATTAAGTCTTGCTTCCAATCAATGGCAAAAGGAACTTCAAGGAGAATTAGAAACCAATTCCTTTTGAATTGAGACTTGATTCATTCAATGGCAAAAGAACATAAAGAAGAAAGATAAACCAATTCCTTAAGGATTAAGTCTTGCTTCCAATCAATGGCAAAAGGAACTTCAAGGAGAATTAGAAACCAATTCCTTTTGAATTGAGACTTGATTCAATGGCAAAAGAACATAAAGAAGAAAGATAAACCAATTCCTTAAGGATTAAGTCTTGCTTCCAATCAATGGCAAAAGGAACTTCAAGGAGAATTAGAAACCAATTCCTTTTGAATTGAGACTTGATTCCATTCAATGGCAAAAAGAACATAAAGAAGAAAGATAAACCAATTCCTTAAGGATTAAGTCTTGCTTCCAATCAATGGCAAAAGGAACTTCAAGGAGAATTAGAAACCAATTCCTTTTGAATTGAGACTTGATTCCATTCAATGGCAAAAAGAACATAAAGAAGAAAGATAAACCAATTCCTTAAGGATTAAGTCTTGCTTCCAATCAATGGCAAAAGGAACTTCAAGGAGAATTAGAAACCAATTCCTTTTGAATTGTGACTTGATTCATTCAATGGCAAAAGAACATAAAGAAGAAAGATAAACCAATTCCTTAAGGATTAAGTCTTGCTTCCAATCAATGGCAAAAGGAACTTCAAGGAGAATTAGAAACCAATTCCTTTTGAATTGAGACTTGATTCCATTCAATGGCAAAAGAACATAAAGAAGAAAGATAAACCAATTCCTTAAGGATTAAGTCTTGCTTCCAATCAATGGCAAAAGGAACTTCAAGGAGAATTAGAAACCAATTCCTTTTGAATTGAGACTTGATTCCATTCAATGGCAAAAAGAACATAAAGAAGAAAGATAAACCAATTCCTTAAGGATTAAGTCTTGCTTCCAATCAATGGCAAAAGGAACTTCAAGGAGAATTAGAAACCAATTCCTTTTGAATTGAGACTTGATTCATTCAATGGCAAAAGAACATAAAGAAGAAAGATAAACCAATTCCTTAAGGATTAAGTCTTGCTTCCAATCAATGGCAAAAGGAACTTCAAGGAGAATTAGAAACCAATTCCTTTTGAATTGAGACTTGATTCAATTCAATGGCAAAAAGAACATAAAGAAGAAAGATAAACCAATTCCTTAAGGATTAAGTCTTGCTTCCAATCAATGGCAAAAGGAACTTCAAGGAGAATTAGAAACCAATTCCTTTTGAATTGAGACTTGATTCCATTCAATGGCAAAAAGAACATAAAGAAGAAAGATAAACCAATTCCTTAAGGATTAAGTCTTGCTTCCAATCAATGGCAAAAGGAACTTCAAGGAGAATTAGAAACCAATTCCTTTTGAATTGAGACTTGATTCCATTCAATGGCAAAAAGAACATAAAGAAGAAAGATAAACCAATTCCTTAAGGATTAAGTCTTGCTTCCAATCAATGGCAAAAGGAACTTCAAGGAGAATTAGAAACCAATTCCTTTTGAATTGAGACTTGATTCCATTCAATGGCAAAAAGAACATAAAGAAGAAAGATAAACCAATTCCTTAAGGATTAAGTCTTGCTTCCAATCAATGGCAAAAGGAACTTCAAGGAGAGAATTAGAAACCAATTCCTTTTGGAGACTTGATTCCATTCAATGGCAAAAAGAACATAAAGAAGAAAGATAAACCAATTCCTTAAGGATTAAGTCTTGCTTCCAATCAATGGCAAAAGGAACTTCAAGGAGAATTAGAAACCAATTCCTTTTGAATTGAGACTTGATTCCATTCAATGGCAAAAAGAACATAAAGAAGAAAGATAAACCAATTCCTTAAGGATTAAGTCTTGCTTCCAATCAATGGCAAAAGGAACTTCAAGGAGAATTAGAAACCAATTCCTTTTGAATTGTGACTTGATTCCATTCAATGGCAAAAGAACATAAAGAAGAAAGATAAACCAATTCCTTAAGGATTAAGTCTTGCTTCCAATCAATGGCAAAAGGAACTTCAAGGAGAATTAGAAACCAATTCCTTTTGAATTGAGACTTGATTCCATTCAATGGCAAAAAGAACATAAAGAAGAAAGATAAACCAATTCCTTAAGGATTAAGTCTTGCTTCCAATCAATGGCAAAAGGAACTTCAAGGAGAATTAGAAACCAATTCCTTTTGGATTGTGACTTGATTCCATTCAATGGCAAAAGAACTTAAAGAAGAAAGATAAACCAATTCCTTAAGGATTAAGTCTTGCTTCCAATCAATGGCAAAAGGAACTTCAAGGAGAATTAGAAACCAATTCCTTTTGAATTGAGACTTGATTCATTCAATGGCAAAAAGAACATAAAGAAGAAAGATAAACCAATTCCTTAAGGATTAAGTCTTGCTTCCAATCAATGGCAAAAGGAACTTCAAGGAGAATTAGAAACCAATTCCTTTTGAATTGAGACTTGATTCCATTCAATGGCAAAAAGAACATAAAGAAGAAAGATAAACCAATTCCTTAAGGATTAAGTCTTGCTTCCAATCAATGGCAAAAGGAACTTCAAGGAGAATTAGAAACCAATTCCTTTTGAATTGAGACTTGATTCCATTCAATGGCAAAAAGAACATAAAGAAGAAAGATAAACCAATTCCTTAAGGATTAAGTCTTGCTTCCAATCAATGGCAAAAGGAACTTCAAGGAGAATTAGAAACCAATTCCTTTTGAATTGTGACTTGATTCAATTCAATGGCAAAAGAACTTAAAGAAGAAAGATAAACCAATTCCTTAAGGATTAAGTCTTGCTTCCAATCAATGGCAAAAGGAACTTCAAGGAGAATTAGAAACCAATTCCTTTTGAATTGAGACTTGATTCCATTCAATGGCAAAAAGAACATAAAGAAGAAAGATAAACCAATTCCTTAAGGATTAAGTCTTGCTTCCAATCAATGGCAAAAGGAACTTCAAGGAGAATTAGAAACCAATTCCTTTTGGAATTGTGACTTGATTCCATTCAATGGCAAAAAGAACATAAAGAAGAAAGATAAACCAATTCCTTAAGGATTAAGTCTTGCTTCCAATCAATGGCAAAGGAACTTCAAGGAGAATTAGAAACCAATTCCTTTTGAATTGAGACTTGATTCATTCAATGGCAAAAAGAACATAAAGAAGAAAGATAAACCAATTCCTTAAGGATTAAGTCTTGCTTCAATCAATGGCAAAAGGAACTTCAAGGAGAATTAGAAACCAATTCCTTTTGAATTGAGACTTGATTCCATTCAATGGCAAAAGAACATAAAGAAGAAAGATAAACCAATTCCTTAAGGATTAAGTCTTGCTTCCAATCAATGGCAAAAGGAACTTCAAGGAGAATTAGAAACCAATTCCTTTTGGATTGAGACTTGATTCCATTCAATGGCAAAAAGAACATAAAGAAGAAAGATAAACCAATTCCTTAAGGATTAAGTCTTGCTTCCAATCAATGGCAAAAGGAACTTCAAGGAGAATTAGAAACCAATTCCTTTTGGATTGTGAGACTTGATTCAATTCAATGGCAAAAAGAACATAAAGAAGAAAGATAAACCAATTCCTTAAGGATTAAGTCTTGCTTCCAATCAATGGCAAAAGGAACTTCAAGGAGAATTAGAAACCAATTCCTTTTGGATTGTGACTTGATTCCATTCAATGGCAAAAAGAACATAAAGAAGAAAGATAAACCAATTCCTTAAGGATTAAGTCTTGCTTCCAATCAATGGCAAAAGGAACTTCAAGGAGAATTAGAAACCAATTCCTTTTGAATTGAGACTTGATTCCATTCAATGGCAAAAAGAACATAAAGAAGAAAGATAAACCAATTCCTTAAGGATTAAGTCTTGCTTCCAATCAATGGCAAAAGGAACTTCAAGGAGAATTAGAAACCAATTCCTTTTGAATTGAGACTTGATTCCATTCAATGGCAAAAAGAACATAAAGAAGAAAGATAAACCAATTCCTTAAGGATTAAGTCTTGCTTCCAATCAATGGCAAAAGGAACTTCAAGGAGAATTAGAAACCAATTCCTTTTGAATTGAGACTTGATTCCATTCAATGGCAAAAAGAACATAAAGAAGAAAGATAAACCAATTCCTTAAGGATTAAGTCTTGCTTCCAATCAATGGCAAAAGGAACTTCAAGGAGAATTAGAAACCAATTCCTTTTGAATTGAGACTTGATTCCATTCAATGGCAAAAGAACATAAAGAAGAAAGATAAACCAATTCCTTAAGGATTAAGTCTTGCTTCCAATCAATGGCAAAAGGAACTTCAAGGAGAATTAGAAACCAATTCCTTTTGAATTGAGACTTGATTTCAATTCAATGGCAAAAAGAACATAAAGAAGAAAGATAAACCAATTCCTTAAGGATTAAGTCTTGCTTCCAATCAATGGCAAAAGGAACTTCAAGGAGAATTAGAAACCAATTCCTTTTGAATTGAGACTTGAATTCAATGGCAAAGAACATAAAGAAGAAAGATAAACCAATTCCTTAAGGATTAAGTCTTGCTTCAATCAATGCAAAAGGAACTTCAAGGAGAATTAGAAACCAATTCCTTTGAATTGTGACTTGATTCCATTCAATGGCAAAAAGAACATAAAGAAGAAAGATAAACCAATTCCTTAAGGATTAAGTCTTGCTTCCAATCAATGGCAAAAGGAACTTCAAGGAGAATTAGAAACCAATTCCTTTTGAATTGAGACTTGATTCATTCAATGGCAAAAGAACATAAAGAAGAAAGATAAACCAATTCCTTAAGGATTAAGTCTTGCTTCCAATCAATGGCAAA
This sequence comes from Pterocarpus macrocarpus, assembly GCA_031439585.1. NCBI lineage: Eukaryota > Viridiplantae > Streptophyta > Magnoliopsida > Fabales > Fabaceae > Pterocarpus > Pterocarpus macrocarpus. The sequence continues at coordinate 49,353,747 of CM062517.1, forward strand.
AGGAACTTCAAGGAGGAATTAGAAACCAATTCCTTTTGAATTGTGACTTGATTCATTCAATGGCAAAAAGAACATAAAGAAGAAAGATAAACCAATTCCTTAAGGATTAAGTCTTGCTTCCAATCAATGGCAAAAGGAACTTCAAGGAGAATTAGAAACCAATTCCTTTTGAATTGAGACTTGATTCCATTCAATGGCAAAAGAACATAAAGAAGAAAGATAAACCAATTCCTTGAGAATTAAGTCTTGCTTCCAATCAATGGCAAAAGGAACTTCAAGGAGAATTAGAAACCAATTCCTTTTGAATTGTGACTTGATACAATTCAATGGCAAAAAGAACTTAAAGAAGAAAGATAAACCAATTCCTGAAGGATTAAGTCTTGCTTCCAATCAATGGCGAAAGGAACTTCAAGGAGAATTAGAGACCAATTCCTTTTGAATTGAGACTTGATTCCACTCAATGGCAAAAAGAACATAAAGAAGAAAGATAAACCAATTCCTTAAGGATTAAGTCTTGCTTCCAATCAATGTCAAAAGGAACTTCAAGGTGAATTAGAAACCAATTCCTTTTGAATTGAGACTTGATTGCACTCAATGGCAAAAAGAACATAAAGAAGAAAGATAAACCAATTCCTTAAGGATTAAGTCTTGCTTCCAATCAATGTCAAAAGGAACTTCAAGGAGAATTAGAGACCAATTCCTTGTGAATGGAGACTTGATTCCACTCAATGGCAAAAAGAACATAAAGAACAAAGACAAACCAACTCCTTAAGGATTAAGTCTTGCTTCCAATCAACGTCAAAAGGAACTTCAAGGTGAATTAGAAACCAATTCCTTTTGGATTGTGTCTTGATTCTATTCAATGGCAAAAAGAACTTGAAGAAGAAAGAGAAACCAATTCATTAAGGATTAAGTCTTGCTTCCAATCAATGGCAAAAAGAACTTGAAGAAGAAAGAGAAACCAATTCATTAAGGATTAAGTCTTGCTTCCAATCAATGGCAAAAGGAACTTGAAGGAGAATTAAAAACCAATTCCTTTTGAATTGAGACTTGATTCATTCAATGGCAAAAAGAACATAAAGAAGAAAGATAAACCAATTCCTTAAGGATTAAGTCTTGCTTCCAATCAATGTCAAAAGGAACTTCAAGGTGAATTAGAAACCAATTCCTTTTGAATTGACTTGATTCATTCAATGGCAAAAGAACATAAAGAAGAAAGATAAACCAATTCCTTAAGGATTAAGTCTTGCTTCCAATCAATGTCAAAAGGAACTTCAAGGTGAATTAGAAACCAATTCCTTTTGGATTGTGACTTGATTCAATTCAATGGCAAAAGAACTTAAAGAAGAAAGATAAACCAATTCCTTAAGGATTAAGTCTTGCTTCCAATCAATGGCAAAAGGAACTTCAAGGAGAATTAGAAACCAATTCCTTTTGAATTGTGACTTGATTCAATTCAATGGCAAAAAGAACATAAAGAAGAAAGATAAACCAATTCCTTAAGGATTAAGTCTTGCTTCCAATCAATGGCAAAGGAACTTCAAGGAGAATTAGAAACCAATTCCTTTTGAATTGAGACTTGATTCCATTCAATGGCAAAAGAACATAAAGAAGAAAGATAAACCAATTCCTTAAGGATTAAGTCTTGCTTCCAATCAATGTCAAAAGGAACTTCAAGGAGAATTAGAAACCAATTCCTTTTGAATTGAGACTTGATTCAATTCAATGGCAAAAAGAACATAAAGAAGAAAGATAAACCAATTCCTTAAGGATTAAGTCTTGCTTCCAATCAATGGCAAAAGGAACTTCAAGGAGAATTAGAAACCAATTCCTTTTGAATTGAGACTTGATTCCATTCAATGGCAAAAAGAACATAAAGAAGAAAGATAAACCAATTCCTTAAGGATTAAGTCTTGCTTCAATCAATGGCAAAAGGAAAAAGGAACTTAGAAACCAATTCCTTTTGAATGATTGTGACTTGATTCCATTCAATGGCAAAAAGAACATAAAGAAGAAAGATAAACCAATTCCTTAAGGATTAAGTCTTGCTTCCAATCAATGGCAAAAGGAACTTCAAGGAGAATTAGAAACCAATTCCTTTTGAATTGAGACTTGATTCCATTCAATGGCAAAAGAACATAAAGAAGAAAGATAAACCAATTCCTTAAGGATTAAGTCTTGCTTCCAATCAATGGCAAAAGGAACTTCAAGGAGAATTAGAAACCAATTCCTTTTGAATTGAGACTTGATTCATTCAATGGCAAAAAGAACATAAAGAAGAAAGATAAACCAATTCCTTAAGGATTAAGTCTTGCTTCCAATCAATGGCAAAAGGAACTTCAAGGAGAATTAGAAACCAATTCCTTTTGAATTGAGACTTGATTCCATTCAATGGCAAAAGAACATAAAGAAGAAAGATAAACCAATTCCTTAAGGATTAAGTCTTGCTTCCAATCAATGGCAAAAGGAACTTCAAGGAGAATTAGAAACCAATTCCTTTTGAATTGAGACTTGATTCCATTCAATGGCAAAAAGAACATAAAGAAGAAAGATAAACCAATTCCTTAAGGATTAAGTCTTGCTTCCAATCAATGGCAAAAGGAACTTCAAGGAGAATTAGAAACCAATTCCTTTTGAATTGAGACTTGATTCAATTCAATGGCAAAAAGAACATAAAGAAGAAAGATAAACCAATTCCTTAAGGATTAAGTCTTGCTTCCAATCAATGGCAAAAGGAACTTCAAGGAGAATTAGAAACCAATTCCTTTTGGATTGAGACTTGATTCAATTCAATGGCAAAAGAACTTAAAGAAGAAAGATAAACCAATTCCTTAAGGATTAAGTCTTGCTTCCAATCAATGGCAAAGGAACTTCAAGGAGAATTAGAAACCAATTCCTTTTGAATTGTGACTTGATTCCATTCAATGGCAAAAGAACATAAAGAAGAAAGATAAACCAATTCCTTAAGGATTAAGTCTTGCTTCCAATCAATGGCAAAAGGAACTTCAAGGAGAATTAGAAACCAATTCCTTTTGGATTGTGACTTGATTCAATTCAATGGCAAAAAGAACATAAAGAAGAAAGATAAACCAATTCCTTAAGGATTAAGTCTTGCTTCCAATCAATGGCAAAAGGAACTTCAAGGAGAATTAGAAACCAATTCCTTTTGAATTGAGACTTGATTCATTCAATGGCAAAAGAACATAAAGAAGAAAGATAAACCAATTCCTTAAGGATTAAGTCTTGCTTCCAATCAATGGCAAAAGGAACTTCAAGGAGAATTAGAAACCAATTCCTTTTGGATTGTGAGACTTGATTCCATTCAATGGCAAAAAGAACATAAAGAAGAAAGATAAACCAATTCCTTAAGGATTAAGTCTTGCTTCCAATCAATGGCAAAAGGAACTTCAAGGAGAATTAGAAACCAATTCCTTTTGAATTGACTTGATTCAATTCAATGGCAAAAAGAACATAAAGAAGAAAGATAAACCAATTCCTTAAGGATTAAGTCTTGCTTCCAATCAATGGCAAAAGGAACTTCAAGGAGAATTAGAAACCAATTCCTTTTGAATTGAGACTTGATTCCATTCAATGGCAAAAAGAACATAAAGAAGAAAGATAAACCAATTCCTTAAGGATTAAGTCTTGCTTCCAATCAATGGCAAAAGGAACTTCAAGGAGAATTAGAAACCAATTCCTTTTGAATTGTGACTTGATTCAATTCAATGGCAAAAAGAACATAAAGAAGAAAGATAAACCAATTCCTTAAGGATTAAGTCTTGCTTCAATCAATGGCAAAAGGAACTTCAAGGAGAATTAGAAACCAATTCCTTTTGAATTGTGACTTGATTCCATTCAATGGCAAAAAGAACATAGAAGAAAGATAAACCAATTCCTTAAGGATTAAGTCTTGCTTCCAATCAATGGCAAAAGGAACTTCAAGGAGAATTAGAAACCAATTCCTTTTGAATTGAGACTTGATTCCATTCAATGGCAAAAAGAACATAAAGAAGAAAGATAAACCAATTCCTTAAGGATTAAGTCTTGCTTCCAATCAATGGCAAAAGGAACTTCAAGGAGAATTAGAAACCAATTCCTTTTGGATTGAGACTTGATTCCATTCAATGGCAAAAGAACATAAAGAAGAAAGATAAACCAATTCCTTAAGGATTAAGTCTTGCTTCCAATCAATGGTCAAAGGAACTTCAAGGAGAATTAGAAACCAATTCCTTTTGAATTGAGACTTGATTCCATTCAATGGCAAAAAGAACATAAAGAAGAAAGATAAACCAATTCCTTAAGGATTAAGTCTTGCTTCCAATCAATGGCAAAAGGAACTTCAAGGAGAATTAGAAACCAATTCCTTTTGGATTGAGACTTGATTCCATTCAATGGCAAAAAGAACATAAAGAAGAAAGATAAACCAATTCCTTAAGGATTAAGTCTTGCTTGCTTCAATCAATGGCAAAAGGAACTTCAAGGAGAATTAGAAACCAATTCCTTTTGAATTGAGACTTGATTCAATTCAATGGCAAAAGAACATAAAGAAGAAAGATAAACCAATTCCTTAAGGATTAAGTCTTGCTTCCAATCAATGGCAAAAGGAACTTCACTTCAGGAGAATTAGAAACCAATTCCTTTTGAATTGAGACTTGATTCCATTCAATGGCAAAAGAACATAAAGAAGAAAGATAAACCAATTCCTTAAGGATTAAGTCTTGCTTCCAATCAATGGCAAAAGGAACTTCAAGGAGAATTAGAAACCAATTCCTTTTGAATTGTGACTTGATTCCATTCAATGGCAAAAAGAACATAAAAGAAAAGATAAACCAATTCCTTAAGGATTAAGTCTTGCTTCCAATCAATGGCAAAAGGAACTTCAAGGAGAATTAGAAACCAATTCCTTTTGAATTGAGACTTGATTCATTCAATGGCAAAAGAACATAAAGAAGAAAGATAAGATAAACCAATTCCTTAAGGATTAAGTCTTGCTTCCAATCAATGGCAAAAGGAACTTCAAGGAGAATTAGAAACCAATTCCTTTTGGATTGAGACTTGATTCCATTCAATGGCAAAAAGAACATAAAGAAGAAAGATAAACCAATTCCTTAAGGATTAAGTCTTGCTTCCAATCAATGGCAAAAGGAACTTCAAGGAGAATTAGAAACCAATTCCTTTTGAATTGAGACTTGATTCCATTCAATGGCAAAAGAACATAAAGAAGAAAGATAAACCAATTCCTTAAGGATTAAGTCTTGCTTCCAATCAATGGCAAAAGGAACTTCAAGGAGAATTAGAAACCAATTCCTTTTGAATTGTGACTTGATTCCATTCAATGGCAAAAAGAACATAAAGAAGAAAAGATAAACCAATTCCTTAAGGATTAAGTCTTGCTTCCAATCAATGGCAAAAGGAACTTCAAGGAGAATTAGAAACCAATTCCTTTTGGATTGACTTGATTCCAATTCAATGGCAAAAAGAACTTAAAGAAGAAAGATAAACCAATTCCATAAGGATTAAGTCTTGCTTCCAATCAATGGCAAAAGGAACTTGAAGGAGAATTAGAAACCAATTCCTTTTGAATTGAGACTTGATTCATTCAATGGCAAAAAAGAACATAAAGAAGAAAGATAAACCAATTCCTTAAGGATTAAGTCTTGCTTCCAATCAACGTAAAAAGGAACTTCAAGGTGAATTAGCAACCAATTCCTTTTGGAATGTGACTTGATTCAATTCAATGGCAAAAAGAACTTCAAGAAGAAAGATAAACCAATTCCTTAAGGATTAAGTCTTGCTTCCAATCAACGTCAAAAGGAACTTCAAGGAGAATTAGAAACCAATTCCTTTTGAATTGAGACTTGATTCCGCTCAATGGCAAAAAGAACATAAAGAAGAAAGGCAAACCAATTCCTTAAGGATTAAGTCTTGCTTCCAATCAACGTCAAAAGGAACTTCAAGGTGAATTAGAAACCAATTCCTTTTGGATAGAGACTTGATTACACTCAATGGCAAACAGAACATAATGAAGAAAGATAAACCAATTCCTAAAGGATTAAGTCTTGCTTCCAATCATTGTCAAAAGGAACTTCAAGGAGAATAAGAAATCAATTCATTTTGGATTGTGACTTGATACAATTCAATGGCAAAAAGAACTGAAAGAAGAAAGATAAACCAATTCCTTAAGTATTAAGTCTTGCTTCCAATCAATGGCAAAAGGAACTTCAAGGAGAATTAGAAACCAATTCCTTTTGAATTGAAACTTGATTCCATTCAAGGGCAAAAAGAACATAAAGAAAGAAGATACCAATTCCTTAAGGATTAAGTCTTGCTTCCAATCAATGGCAAAAGGAACTTCAAGGAGAATTAGAAACCAATTCCTTTTGGATTGAGACTTGATTCATTCAATGGCAAAAAGAACTGAAAGAAGAAAGATAAACCAATTCCTTAAGTATTAAGTCTTGCTTCCAATCAATGGCAAAAGGAACTTCAAGGAGAATTAGAAACCAATTCCTTTTGAATTGAGACTTGATTCCATTCAATGGCAAAAGAACATAAAGAAGAAAGATAAACCAATTCCTTAAGGATTAAGTCTTGCTTCCAATCAATGGCAAAAGGAACTTCAAGGAGAATTAGAGAACCAATTCCTTTTGAATTGTGACTTGATTCATTCAATGGCAAAGAACATAAAGAAGAAAGATAAACCAATTCCTTAAGGATTAAGTCTTGCTTCCAATCAATGGCAAAGGAACTTCAAGGAGAATTAGAAACCAATTCCTTTTGAATTGAGACTTGATTCCATTCAATGGCAAAAAGAACATAAAGAAGAAAGATAAACCAATTCCTTAAGGATTAAGTCTTGCTTCCAATCAATGGCAAAAGGAACTTCAAGGAGAATTAGAAACCAATTCCTTTTGAATTGAGACTTGATTCCATTCAATGGCAAAAAGAACATAAAGAAGAAAGATAAACCAATTCCTTAAGGATTAAGTCTTGCTTCCAATCAATGGCAAAAGGAACTTCAAGGAGAATTAGAAACCAATTCCTTTTGAATTGAGACTTGATTCAATTCAATGGCAAAAGAACATAAAGAAGAAAGATAAACCAATTCCTTAAGGATTAAGTCTTGCTTCAATCAATGGCAAAAGGAACTTCAAGAGAATTAGAAACCAATTCCTTTTGAATTGAGACTTGATTCCATTCAATGGCAAAAGAACATAAAGAAGAAAGATAAACCAATTCCTTAAGGATTAAGTCTTGCTTCCAATCAATGGCAAAGGAACTTCAAGGAGAATTAGAAACCAATTCCTTTTGAATTGAGACTTGATTCATTCAATGGCAAAAAGAACATAAAGAAGAAAGATAAACCAATTCCTTAAGGATTAAGTCTTGCTTCCAATCAATGGCAAAAGGAACTTCAAGGAGAATTAGAAACCAATTCCTTTTGAATTGAGACTTGATTCCATTCAATGGCAAAAAGAACATAAAGAAGAAAGATAAACCAATTCCTTAAGGATTAAGTCTTGCTTCCAATCAATGGCAAAAGGAACTTCAAGAGAATTAGAAACCAATTCCTTTTGAATTGAGACTTGATTCAATTCAATGGCAAAAGAACATAAAGAAGAAAGATAAACCAATTCCTTAAGGATTAAGTCTTGCTTCCAATCAATGGCAAAAGGAACTTCAAGGAGAATTAGAAACCAATTCCTTTGAATTGTGACTTGATTCATTCATTCATGGCAAAAAGAACATAAAGAAGAAAGATAAACCAATTCCTTAAGGATTAAGTCTTGCTTCCAATCAATGGCAAAAGGAACTTCAAGGAGAATTAGAAACCAATTCCTTTTGAATTGTGACTTGATTCAATTCAATGGCAAAAAGAACATAAAGAAGAAAGATAAACCAATTCCTTAAGGATTAAGTCTTGCTTCCAATCAATGGCAAAAGGAACTTCAAGGAGAATTAGAAACCAATTCCTTTTTGAATTGAGACTTGATTCCATTCAATGGCAAAAGAACATAAAGAAGAAAGATAAACCAATTCCTTAAGGATTAAGTCTTGCTTCCAATCAATGGCAAAAGGAACTTCAAGGAGAATTAGAAACCAATTCCTTTTGAATTGAGACTTGATTCAATTCAATGGCAAAAGAACATAAAGAAGAAAGATAAACCAATTCCTTAAGGATTAAGTCTTGCTTCCAATCAATGGCAAAAGGAACTTCAAGGAGAATTAGAAACCAATTCCTTTTGAATTGAGACTTGATTCAATCAATCAATGGCAAAAGAACATAAAGAAGAAAGATAAACCAATTCCTTAAGGATTAAGTCTTGCTTCCAATCAATGGCAAAAGGAACTTCAAGGAGAAAAGAAACCAATTCCTTTTGAATTGAGACTTGATTCAATGGCAAAAAGAACATAAAGAAGAAAGATAAACCAATTCCTTAAGGATTAAGTCTTGCTTCCAATCAATGGTCAAAAGGAACTTCAAGGAGAATTAGAAACCAATTCCTTTTGAATTGAGACTTGATTCCATTCAATGGCAAAAAGAACATAAAGAAGAAAGATAAACCAATTCTTAAGGATTAAGTCTTGCTTCCAATCAATGGCAAAAGGAACTTCAAGGAGAATTAGAAACCAATTCCTTTTGAATTGAGACTTGATTCCATTCAATGGCAAAAAGAACATAAAGAAGAAAGATAAACCAATTCCTTAAGGATTAAGTCTTGCTTCCAATCAATGGCAAAAGGAACTTCAAGGAGAATTAGAAACCAATTCCTTTTGAATTGTGACTTGATTCAATTCAATGGCAAAAAGAACATAAAGAAGAAAGATAAACCAATTCCTTAAGGATTAAGTCTTGCTTCCAATCAATGGCAAAAGGAACTTCAAGGAGAATTAGAAACCAATTCCTTTTGAATTGAGACTTGATTCCATTCAATGGCAAAAAGAACATAAAGAAGAAAGATAAACCAATTCCTTAAGGATTAAGTCTTGCTTCCAATCAATGGCAAAGGAACTTCAAGGAGAATTAGAAACCAATTCCTTTTGAATTGAGACTTGATTCCATTCAATGGCAAAAAGAACATAAAGAAGAAAGATAAACCAATTCCTTAAGGATTAAGTCTTGCTTCCAATCAATGGCAAAAGGAACTTCAAGGAGAATTAGAAACCAATTCCTTTTGAATTGAGACTTGATTCCATTCAATGGCAAAAAGAACATAAAGAAGAAAGATAAACCAATTCCTTAAGGATTAAGTCTTGCTTCCAATCAATGGCAAAAGGAACTTCAAGGAGAATTAGAAACCAATTCCTTTTGAATTGAGACTTGATTCCATTCAATGGCAAAAAGAACATAAAGAAGAAAAGATAAACCAATTCCTTAAGGATTAAGTCTTGCTTCCAATCAATGGCAAAGGAACTTCAAGGAGAATTAGAAACCAATTCCTTTTGGATTGAGACTTGATTCAATTCAATGGCAAAAGAACATAAAGAAGAAAGATAAACCAATTCCTTAAGGATTAAGTCTTGCTTCCAATCAATGGCAAAAGGAACTTCAAGGAGAATTAGAAACCAATTCCTTTTGAATTGAGACTTGATTCCATTCAATGGCAAAAGAACATAAAGAAGAAAGATAAACCAATTCCTTAAGGATTAAGTCTTGCTTCCAATCAATGGCAAAAGGAACTTCAAGGAGAATTAGAAACCAATTCCTTTTGAATTGAGACTTGATTCAATTCAATGGCAAAAGAACATAAAGAAGAAAGATAAACCAATTCCTTAAGGATTAAGTCTTGCTTCCAATCAATGGCAAAAGGAACTTCAAGGAGAATTAGAAACCAATTCCTTTTGAATTGAGACTTGATTCCATTCAATGGCAAAAAGAACATAAAGAAGAAAGATAAACCAATTCCTTAAGGATTAAGTCTTGCTTCCAATCAATGGCAAAAGGAACTTCAAGGAGAATTAGAAACCAATTCCTTTTGGATTGAGACTTGATTCATTCAATGGCAAAAAGAACATAAAGAAGAAAGATAAACCAATTCCTTAAGGATTAAGTCTTGCTTCCAATCAATGGCAAAAGGAACTTCAAGGAGAATTAGAAACCAATTCCTTTTGAATTGAGACTTGATTCCATTCAATGGCAAAAAGAACATAAAGAAGAAAGATAAACCAATTCCTTAAGGATTAAGTCTTGCTTCAATCAATGGCAAAAGGAACTTCAAGGAGAATTAGAAACCAATTCCTTTTGAATTGTGACTTGATTCAATTCAATGGCAAAAGAACATAAAGAAGAAAGATAAACCAATTCCTTAAGGATTAAGTCTTGCTTCCAATCAATGGCAAAAGGAACTTCAAGGAGAATTAGAAACCAATTCCTTTTGAATTGTGACTTGATTCCATTCAATGGCAAAAGAACATAAAGAAGAAAGATAAACCAATTCCTTAAGGATTAAGTCTTGCTTCCAATCAATGGCAAAAGGAACTTCAAGGAGAATTAGAAACCAATTCCTTTTGAATTGAGACTTGATTCCATTCAATGGCAAAAGAACATAAAGAAGAAAGATAAACCAATTCCTTAAGGATTAAGTCTTGCTTCCAATCAATGGCAAAGGAACTTCAAGGAGAATTAGAAACCAATTCCTTTTGAATTGAGACTTGATTCCATTCAATGGCAAAAGAACATAAAGAAGAAAGATAAACCAATTCCTTAAGGATTAAGTCTTGCTTCCAATCAATGGCAAAAGGAACTTCAAGGAGAATTAGAAACCAATTCCTTTTGAATTGAGACTTGATTCCATTCAATGGCAAAAAGAACATAAAGAAGAAAGATAAACCAATTCCTTAAGGATTAAGTCTTGCTTCCAATCAATGGCAAAAGGAACTTCAAGGAGAATTAGAAACCAATTCCTTTTGAATTGAGACTTGATTCCATTCAATGGCAAAAAGAACATAAAGAAGAAAGATAAACCAATTCCTTAAGGATTAAGTCTTGCTTCCAATCAATGGCAAAAGGAACTTCAAGGAGAATTAGAAACCAATTCCTTTTGAATTGAGACTTGATTCCATTCAATGGCAAAAGAACATAAAGAAGAAAGATAAACCAATTCCTTAAGGATTAAGTCTTGCTTCCAATCAATGGCAAAAGGAACTTCAAGGAGAATTAGAAACCAATTCCTTTTGAATTGAGACTTGATTCCATTCAATGGCAAAAAGAACATAAAGAAGAAAGATAAACCAATTCCTTAAGGATTAAGTCTTGCTTCCAATCAATGGCAAAAGGAACTTCAAGGAGAATTAGAAACCAATTCCTTTTGAATTGAGACTTGATTCCATTCAATGGCAAAAAGAACATAAAGAAGAAAGATAAACCAATTCCTTAAGGATTAAGTCTTGCTTCCAATCAATGGCAAAAGGAACTTCAAGGAGAATTAGAAACCAATTCCTTTTGAATTGAGACTTGATTCATTCAATGGCAAAAAGAACATAAAGAAGAAAGATAAACCAATTCCTTAAGGATTAAGTCTTGCTTCCAATCAATGGCAAAGGAACTTCAAGGAGAATTAGAAACCAATTCCTTTTGAATTGAGACTTGATTCCATTCAATGGCAAAAAGAACATAAAGAAGAAAGATAAACCAATTCCTTAAGGATTAAGTCTTGCTTCCAATCAATGGCAAAAGGAACTTCAAGGAGAATTAGAAACCAATTCCTTTTGAATTGAGACTTGATTCCATTCAATGGCAAAAGAACATAAAGAAGAAAGATAAACCAATTCCTTAAGGATTAAGTCTTGCTTCCAATCAATGGCAAAAGGAACTTCAAGGAGAATTAGAAACCAATTCCTTTTGAATTGACTTGATTCAATTCAATGGCAGAACATAAAGAAGAAAGATAAACCAATTCCTTAAGGATTAAGTCTTGCTTCCAATCAATGGCAAAAGGAACTTCAAGGAGAATTAGAAACCAATTCCTTTTGAATTGAGACTTGATTCCATTCAATGGCAAAAAGAACATAAAGAAGAAAGATAAACCAATTCCTTAAGGATTAAGTCTTGCTTCCAATCAATGGCAAAAGGAACTTCAAGGAGAATTAGAAACCAATTCCTTTTGAATTGAGACTTGATTCCATTCAATGGCAAAAGAACATAAAGAAGAAAGATAAACCAATTCCTTAAGGATTAAGTCTTGCTTCCAATCAATGGCAAAAGGAACTTCAAGGAGAATTAGAAACCAATTCCTTTTGAATTGAGACTTGATTCCATTCAATGGCAAAAGAACATAAAGAAGAAAGATAAACCAATTCCTTAAGGATTAAGTCTTGCTTCCAATCAATGGCAAAAGGAACTTCAAGGAGAATTAGAAACCAATTCCTTTTGAATTGAGACTTGATTCCATTCAATGGCAAAAGAACATAAAGAAGAAAGATAAACCAATTCCTTAAGGATTAAGTCTTGCTTCCAATCAATGGCAAAAGGAACTTCAAGGAGAATTAGAAACCAATTCTTTTGAATTGAGACTTGATTCCATTCAATGGCAAAAGAACATAAAGAAGAAAGATAAACCAATTCCTTAAGGATTAAGTCTTGCTTCCAATCAATGGCAAAAGGAACTTCAAGGAGAATTAGAAACCAATTCCTTTTGAATTGAGACTTGATTCAATTCAATGGCAAAAGAACATAAAGAAGAAAGATAAACCAATTCCTTAAGGATTAAGTCTTGCTTCCAATCAATGGCAAAAGGAACTTCAAGGAGAATTAGAAACCAATTCTTTTGAATTGAGACTTGATTCCATTCAATGGCAAAAGAACATAAAGAAGAAAGATAAACCAATTCCTTAAGGATTAAGTCTTGCTTCCAATCAATGGCAAAAGGAACTTCAAGGAGAATTAGAAACCAATTCCTTTTGAATTGAGACTTGATTCCATTCAATGGCAAAAGAACATAAAGAAGAAAGATAAACCAATTCCTTAAGGATTAAGTCTTGCTTCCAATCAATGGCAAAAGGAACTTCAAGGAGAATTAGAAACCAATTCCTTTGGATTGTGACTTGATTCCATTCAATGGCAAAAAGAACATAAAGAAGAAAGATAAACCAATTCCTTAAGGATTAAGTCTTGCTTCCAATCAATGGCAAAAGGAACTTCAAGGAGAATTAGAAACCAATTCCTTTTGAATTGAGACTTGATTCCATTCAATGGCAAAAAGAACATAAAGAAGAAAGATAAACCAATTCCTTAAGGATTAAGTCTTGCTTCAATCAATGGCAAAAGGAACTTCAAGGAGAATTAGAAACCAATTCCTTTTGAATTGAGACTTGATTCAATTCAATGGCAAAAAGAACATAAAGAAGAAAGATAAACCAATTCCTTAAGGATTAAGTCTTGCTTCCAATCAATGGCAAAAGGAACTTCAAGGAGAATTAGAAACCAATTCCTTTGAATTGAGACTTGATTCCATTCAATGGCAAAAAGAACATAAAGAAGAAAGATAAACCAATTCCTTAAGGATTAAGTCTTGCTTCCAATCAATGGCAAAAGGAACTTCAAGGAGAATTAGAAACCAATTCCTTTTGAATTGAGACTTGATTCCATTCAATGGCAAAAGAACATAAGAAGAAAGATAAACCAATTCCTTAAGGATTAAGTCTTGCTTCCAATCAATGGCAAAAGGAACTTCAAGGAGAATTAGAAACCAATTCCTTTTGAATTGAGACTTGATTCCATTCAATGGCAAAAGAACATAAAGAAGAAAGATAAACCAATTCCTTAAGGATTAAGTCTTGCTTCCAATCAATGGCAAAAGGAACTTCAAGGAGAATTAGAAACCAATTCCTTTTGAATTGAGACTTGATTCCATTCAATGGCAAAAAGAACATAAAGAAGAAAGATAAACCAATTCCTTAAGGATTAAGTCTTGCTTCCAATCAATGGCAAAAGGAACTTCAAGGAGAATTAGAAACCAATTCCTTTTGAATTGAGACTTGATTCATTCAATGGCAAAAGAACATAAAGAAGAAAGATAAACCAATTCCTTAAGGATTAAGTCTTGCTTCCAATCAATGGCAAAAGGAACTTCAAGGAGAATTAGAAACCAATTCCTTTTGAATTGAGACTTGATTCCATTCAATGGCAAAAGAACATAAAGAAGAAAGATAAACCAATTCCTTAAGGATTAAGTCTTGCTTCCAATCAATGGCAAAAGGAACTTCAAGGAGAATTAGAAACCAATTCCTTTTGAATTGAGACTTGATTCCATTCAATGGCAAAAAGAACATAAAGAAGAAAGATAAACCAATTCCTTAAGGATTAAGTCTTGCTTCCAATCAATGGCAAAAGGAACTTCAAGGAGAATTAGAAACCAATTCCTTTTGAATTGAGACTTGATTCAATTCAATGGCAAAAGAACATAAAGAAGAAAGATAAACCAATTCCTTAAGGATTAAGTCTTGCTTCCAATCAATGGCAAAAGGAACTTCAAGGAGAATTAGAAACCAATTCCTTTTGAATTGAGACTTGATTCCATTCAATGGCAAAAGAACATAAAGAAGAAAGATAAACCAATTCCTTAAGGATTAAGTCTTGCTTCCAATCAATGGCAAAAGGAACTTCAAGGAGAATTAGAAACCAATTCCTTTTGAATTGTGACTTGATTCCATTCAATGGCAAAAAGAACTTAAAGAAGAAAGATAAACCAATTCCTTAAGGATTAAGTCTTGCTTCCAATCAATGGCAAAAGGAACTTCAAGGAGAATTAGAAACCAATTCCTTTTGAATTGAGACTTGATTCCATTCAATGGCAAAAAGAACATAAAGAAGAAAGATAAACCAATTCCTTAAGGATTAAGTCTTGCTTCCAATCAATGGCAAAAGGAACTTCAAGGAGAATTAGAAACCAATTCCTTTTGAATTGAGACTTGATTCAATTCAATGGCAAAAAGAACATAAAGAAGAAAGATAAACCAATTCCTTAAGGATTAAGTCTTGCTTCCAATCAATGGCAAAAGGAACTTCAAGGAGAATTAGAAACCAATTCCTTTTGAATTGAGACTTGATTCAATTCAATGGCAAAAGAACATAAAGAAGAAAGATAAACCAATTCCTTAAGGATTAAGTCTTGCTTCCAATCAATGGCAAAAGGAACTTGAAGGAGAATTAGAAACCAATTCCTTTTGAATTGAGACTTGATTCCAATCAATGGTCAAAAGAACCAAAAGAAGAAAGATAAACCAATTCCTTAAGGATTAAGTCTTGCTTCCAATCAATGTCAAAAGGAACTTCAAGGTGAATTAGAAACCAATTCCTTTGGATTGAGACTTGATTCCAATCAATGGCAAAAGGAACTTAAAGAAGAAAGATAAACCAATTCCTTTTGGATTAAGTCTTGATTCCATTCAATGGCAAAAGAACTTGAAGAAAGATAAACCAATTCCTTAAGGATTAAGTCTTGCTTCCAATCAATGGCAAAAGGAACTTCAAGGAGAATTAGAAACCAATTCCTTTTGAATTGAGACTTGATTCATTCAATGGCAAAAGAACATAAAGAAGAAAGATAAACCAATTCCTTAAGGATTAAGTCTTGCTTCCAATCAATGGCAAAAGGAACTTCAAGGAGAATTAGAAACCAATTCCTTTTGAATTGAGACTTGATTCAATTCAATGGCAAAAAGAACATAAAGAAGAAAGATAAACCAATTCCTTAAGGATTAAGTCTTGCTTCCAATCAATGGCAAAAGGAACTTCAAGGAGAATTAGAAACCAATTCCTTTTGAATTGAGACTTGATTCCATTCAATGGCAAAAAGAACATAAAGAAGAAAGATAAACCAATTCCTTAAGGATTAAGTCTTGCTTCCAATCAATGGCAAAAGGAACTTCAAGGAGAATTAGAAACCAATTCCTTTGAATGAGACTTGATTCCATTCAATGGCAAAAAGAACATAAAGAAGAAAGATAAACCAATTCCTTAAGGATTAAGTCTTGCTTCCAATCAATGGCAAAAGGAACTTCAAGGAGAATTAGAAACCAATTCCTTTTGAATTGAGACTTGATTCCATTCAATGGCAAAAGAACATAAAGAAGAAAGATAAACCAATTCCTTAAGGATTAAGTCTTGCTTCCAATCAATGGCAAAAGGAACTTCAAGGAGAATTAGAAACCAATTCCTTTTGAATTGAGACTTGATTCCATTCAATGGCAAAAAGAACATAAAGAAGAAAGATAAACCAATTCCTTAAGGATTAAGTCTTGCTTCCAATCAATGGCAAAAGGAACTTCAAGGAGAATTAGAAACCAATTCCTTTTGAATTGAGACTTGATTCCATTCAATGGCAAAAAGAACATAAAGAAGAAAGATAAACCAATTCCTTAAGGATTAAGTCTTGCTTCCAATCAATGGCAAAAGGAACTTCAAGGAGAATTAGAAACCAATTCCTTTTGAATTGAGACTTGATTCCATTCAATGGCAAAAAGAACATAAAGAAGAAAGATAAACCAATTCCTTAAGGATTAAGTCTTGCTTCCAATCAATGGCAAAAGGAACTTCAAGGAGAATTAGAAACCAATTCCTTTTGAATTGAGACTTGATTCAATTCAATGGCAAAAAGAACATAAAGAAGAAAGATAAACCAATTCCTTAAGGATTAAGTCTTGCTTCCAATCAATGGCAAAAGGAACTTCAAGGAGAATTAGAAACCAATTCCTTTTGAATTGAGACTTGATTCCATTCAATGGCAAAAAGAACATAAAGAAGAAAGATAAACCAATTCCTTAAGGATTAAGTCTTGCTTCCAATCAATGGCAAAAGGAACTTCAAGGAGAATTAGAAACCAATTCCTTTTGAATTGAGACTTGATTCATTCAATGGCAAAAGAACATAAAGAAGAAAGATAAACCAATTCCTTAAGGATTAAGTCTTGCTTCCAATCAATGGCAAAAGGAACTTCAAGGAGAATTAGAAACCAATTCCTTTGGATTGTGACTTGATTCCATTCAATGGCAAAAAGAACATAAAGAAGAAAGATAAACCAATTCCTTAAGGATTAAGTCTTGCTTCCAATCAATGGCAAAAGGAACTTCAAGGAGAATTAGAAACCAATTCCTTTTGAATTGAGACTTGATTCATTCAATGGCAAAAGAACATAAAGAAGAAAGATAAACCAATTCCTTAAGGATTAAGTCTTGCTTCCAATCAATGGCAAAAGGAACTTCAAGGAGAATTAGAAACCAATTCCTTTTGAATTGAGACTTGATTCCATTCAATGGCAAAAAGAACATAAAGAAGAAAGATAAACCAATTCCTTAAGGATTAAGTCTTGCTTCCAATCAATGGCAAAAGGAACTTCAAGGAGAATTAGAAACCAATTCCTTTTGAATTGAGACTTGATTCCATTCAATGGCAAAAGAACATAAAGAAGAAAGATAAACCAATTCCTTAAGGATTAAGTCTTGCTTCCAATCAATGGCAAAAGGAACTTCAAGGAGAATTAGAAACCAATTCCTTTGATTGTGACTTGATTCATTCAATTAAAGAAGAAAGATAAACCAATTCCTTAAGGATTAAGTCTTGCTTCCAATCAATGGCAAAAGGAACTTCAAGGAGAATTAGAAACCAATTCCTTTTGAATTGAGACTTGATTCCATTCAATGGCAAAAAGAACATAAAGAAGAAAGATAAACCAATTCCTTAAGGATTAAGTCTTGCTTCCAATCAATGGCAAAAAGGAACTTCAAGGAGAATTAGAAACCAATTCCTTTTGAATTGAGACTTGATTCCATTCAATGGCAAAAAGAACATAAAGAAGAAAGATAAACCAATTCCTTAAGGATTAAGTCTTGCTTCCAATCAATGGCAAAAGGAACTTCAAGGAGAATTAGAAACCAATTCCTTTGAATTGAGACTTGATTCAATTCAATGGCAAAAAGAACATAAAGAAGAAAGATAAACCAATTCCTTAAGGATTAAGTCTTGCTTCCAATCAATGGCAAAAGGAACTTCAAGGAGAATTAGAAACCAATTCCTTTTGAATTGAGACTTGATTCCATTCAATGGCAAAAAAGAACATAAAGAAGAAAGATAAACCAATTCCTTAAGGATTAAGTCTTGCTTCCAATCAATGGCAAAAGGAACTTCAAGGAGAATTAGAAACCAATTCCTTTTGAATTGAGACTTGATTCCATTCAATGGCAAAAGAACATAAAAGAAGAAAGATAAACCAATTCCTTAAGGATTAAGTCTTGCTTCCAATCAATGGCAAAAGGAACTTCAAGGAGAATTAGAAACCAATTCCTTTTGAATTGAGACTTGATTCAATTCAATGGCAAAAGAACATAAAGAAGAAAGATAAACCAATTCCTTAAGGATTAAGTCTTGCTTCCAATCAATGGCAAAAGGAACTTCAGGAGAATTAGAAACCAATTCCTTTTGAATTGAGACTTGATTCCATTCAATGGCAAAAGAACATAAAGAAGAAAGATAAACCAATTCCTTAAGGATTAAGTCTTGCTTCCAATCAATGGCAAAAGGAACTTCAAGGAGAATTAGAAACCAATTCCTTTTGAATTGAGACTTGATTCATTCAATGGCAAAAAGAACATAAAGAAGAAAGATAAACCAATTCCTTAAGGATTAAGTCTTGCTTCCAATCAATGGCAAAAGGAACTTCAAGGAGAATTAGAAACCAATTCCTTTTGAATTGAGACTTGATTCCATTCAATGGCAAAAGAACATAAAGAAGAAAGATAAACCAATTCCTTAAGGATTAAGTCTTGCTTCCAATCAATGGCAAAAGGAACTTCAAGGAGAATTAGAAACCAATTCCTTTTGAATTGAGACTTGATTCCATTCAATGGCAAAAAGAACATAAAGAAGAAAGATAAACCAATTCCTTAAGGATTAAGTCTTGCTTCCAATCAATGGCAAAGGAACTTCAAGGAGAATTAGAAACCAATTCCTTTTGAATTGTGACTTGATTCCATTCAATGGCAAAAAGAACATAAAGAAGAAAGATAAACCAATTCCTTAAGGATTAAGTCTTGCTTCCAATCAATGGCAAAAGGAACTTCAAGGAGAATTAGAAACCAATTCCTTTTGAATTGAGACTTGATTCCATTCAATGGCAAAGAACATAAAGAAGAAAGATAAACCAATTCCTTAAGGATTAAGTCTTGCTTCCAATCAATGGCAAAAGGAACTTCAAGGAGAATTAGAAACCAATTCCTTTTGAATTGAGACTTGATTCCATTCAATGGCAAAAGAACATAAAGAAGAAAGATAAACCAATTCCTTAAGGATTAAGTCTTGCTTCCAATCAATGGCAAAGGAACTTCAAGGAGAATTAGAAACCAATTCCTTTTGAATTGTGACTTGATTCCATTCAATGGCAAAAAGAACATTAAGAAGAAAGATAAACCAATTCCTTAAGGATTAAGTCTTGCTTCCAATCAATGGCAAAAGGAACTTCAAGGAGAATTAGAAACCAATTCCTTTTGAATTGAGACTTGATTCCATTCAATGGCAAAAGAACATAAAGAAGAAAGATAAACCAATTCCTTAAGGATTAAGTCTTGCTTCCAATCAATGGCAAAAGGAACTTCAAGGAGAATTAGAAACCAATTCCTTTGGAATTGAGACTTGATTCATTCAATGGCAAAAGAACATAAAGAAGAAAGATAAACCAATTCCTTAAGGATTAAGTCTTGCTTCCAATCAATGGCAAAAGGAACTTCAAGGAGAATTAGAAACCAATTCCTTTTGAATTGAGACTTGATTCCATTCAATGGCAAAAGAACATAAAGAAGAAAGATAAACCAATTCCTTAAGGATTAAGTCTTGCTTCCAATCAATGGCAAAAGGAACTTCAAGGAGAATTAGAAACCAATTCCTTTTGAATTGAGACTTGATTCCATTCAATGGCAAAAAGAACATAAAGAAGAAAGATAAACCAATTCCTTAAGGATTAAGTCTTGCTTCCAATCAATGGCAAAAGGAACTTCAAGGAGAATTAGAAACCAATCCTCCTTTGAATTGACTTGATTCCATTCAATGGCAAAAAGAACATAAAGAAGAAAGATAAACCAATTCCTTAAGGATTAAGTCTTGCTTCCAATCAATGGCAAAAGGAACTTCAAGGAGAATTAGAAACCAATTCCTTTTGGATTGTGAGACTTGATTCCATTCAATGGCAAAAGAACATAAAGAAGAAAGATAAACCAATTCCTTAAGGATTAAGTCTTGCTTCCAATCAATGGCAAAAGGAACTTCAAGAGAATTAGAAACCAATTCCTTTGAATTGAGACTTGATTCCATTCAATGGCAAAAAGAACATAAAGAAGAAAGATAAACCAATTCCTTAAGGATTAAGTCTTGCTTCCAATCAATGGCAAAAGGAACTTCAAGGAGAATTAGAAACCAATTCCTTTTGAATTGACTTGATTCAATTCAATGGCAAAAGAACATTAAAGAAGAAAGATAAACCAATTCCTTAAGGATTAAGTCTTGCTTCCAATCAATGGCAAAAGGAACTTCAAGGAGAATTAGAAACCAATTCTTTTGAATTGAGACTTGATTCATTCAATGGCAAAAGAACATAAAGAAGAAAGATAAACCAATTCCTTAAGGATTAAGTCTTGCTTCCAATCAATGGCAAAAGGAACTTCAAGGAGAATTAGAAACCAATTCCTTTTGAATTGAGACTTGATTCCATTCAATGGCAAAAGAACATAAAGAAGAAAGATAAACCAATTCCTTAAGGATTAAGTCTTGCTTCCAATCAATGGCAAAAGGAACTTCAAGGAGAATTAGAAACCAATTCCTTTTGAATTGAGACTTGATTCAATTCAATGGCAAAAGAACATAAAGAAGAAAGATAAACCAATTCCTTAAGGATTAAGTCTTGCTTCCAATCAATGGCAAAAGGAACTTCAAGGAGAATTAGAAACCAATTCCTTTTGAATTGAGACTTGATTCCATTCAATGGCAAAAGAACATAAAGAAGAAAGATAAACCAATTCCTTAAGGATTAAGTCTTGCTTCCAATCAATGGCAAAAGGAACTTCAAGGAGAATTAGAAACCAATTCCTTTTGAATTGAGACTTGATTCAATTCAATGGCAAAAAGAACATAAAGAAGAAAGATAAACCAATTCCTTAAGGATTAAGTCTTGCTTCCAATCAATGGCAAAAGGAACTTCAAGGAGAATTAGAAACCAATTCCTTTTGAATTGAGACTTGATTCCATTCAATGGCAAAAAGAACATAAAGAAGAAAGATAAACCAATTCCTTAAGGATTAAGTCTTGCTTCCAATCAATGGCAAAAGGAACTTCAAGGAGAATTAGAAACCAATTCCTTTTGAATTGAGACTTGATTCCATTCAATGGCAAAAAGAACATAAAGAAGAAAGATAAACCAATTCCTTAAGGATTAAGTCTTGCTTCCAATCAATGGCAAAAGGAACTTCAAGGAGAATTAGAAACCAATTCCTTTTGAATTGAGACTTGATTCATTCAATGGCAAAAAGAACATAAAGAAGAAAGATAAACCAATTCCTTAAGGATTAAGTCTTGCTTCAATCAATGGCAAAAGGAACTTCAAGGAGAATTAGAAACCAATTCCTTTTGAATTGAGACCTGATTCCACTCAATGGCAAAAAGAACTTAAAGAAGAAAGATAAACCAATTCCTTAAGGATTAAGTCTTGCATCCAATCAATGGCAAAAGGAAGTTCAAGGAGCATTAGAAACCAATTCCTTTTGAATTGAGATTTGATTCCACTCAATAGCAAAAAGAACATAAAGAAGAAAGATAAACCAGTTCCTTAAGGATTAAGTCTTGCTTCCAAATAATGGCAAAGGAACTTCAAGGAGAATTAGAAACCAATTCCTTTTGAATTGAGACTTGATTCCATTCAATGGCAAAAGAACATAAAGAAGAAAGTTAAGCCAATTCGGTAAGGTTTTAGTCTTGCATCCAATCAATGGCAAAAGGAACTTGAAATGGCATTAGAAACCAATTCCTTTTGAATTGAGACTTGATTCCACTCAATGGCAAAAAGAACATAAAGAAGAAAAATAAACCGATTCCTTAAGGATTAAGTCTTGCTTCCAATCAATGGCAAAAGGAACTTCAAGGAGCATTAGAAACCAATTCCTTTCGAATTGAGACCTGATTCCACTCAATGGCAAAAAGAACTTAAAGAAGAAAGATAAACCAATTCCTTAAGGATTAAGTCTTGCTTCCAATCAATGACAAAAGGAACTTCAAGGAGAATAAGAAACCACTTCATTTTGGATTGTGTCTTGATTCTATTCAATGGCCAAAAAAACTTAAAGAAGAAAGATAAACCAATTCCTTAAGGATTAAGTCTTGCTTCCAATGAATGACAAAAGGAACTTCAAGGAGAATAAGAAACCACTTCCTTTTGGATTGTGACTTGATTCTATTCAATGGCAAAAAGAACATAAAGAAGAAAGATAAACCAATTCCTTAAGGATTAAGTCTTGCTTCCAATCAATGGCAAAGGAACTTCAAGGAGAATTAGAAACCAATTCCTTTTGAATTGAGACTTGATTCCATTCAATGGCAAAAGAACATAAAGAAGAAAGATAAACCAATTCCTTAAGGATTAAGTCTTGCTTCCAAATAATAGCAAAAGGAACTTCAAGGAGAATTAGAAACCAATTCCTTTGGATTGAGACTTGATTCCATTCAATGGCAAAAAGAACATAAAGAAGAAAGATAAACCAATTCCTTAAGGATTAAGTCTTGCTTCCAAATAATAGCAAAAGGAACTTCAAGGAGAATTAGAAACCAATTCCTTTTGAATTGAGACTTGATTCCATTCAATGGCAAAAAGAACATAAAGAAGAAAGATAAACCAATTCCTTAAGATTAAGTCTTGCTTCCAATCAATGGCAAAAGGAACTTCAAGGAGAATTAGAAACCAATTCCTTTTGAATTGAGACTTGATTCAATTCAATGGCAAAAAAGAACATAAAGAAGAAAGATAAACCAATTCCTTAAGGATTAAGTCTTGCTTCCAATCAATGGCAAAAGGAACTTCAAGGAGAATTAGAAACCAATTCCTTTTGAATTGAGACTTGATTCCATTCAATGGCAAAAGAACATAAAGAAGAAAGATAAACCAATTCCTTAAGGATTAAGTCTTGCTTCCAATCAATGGCAAAGGAACTTCAAGGAGAATTAGAAACCAATTCCTTTTGAATTGACTTGATTCAATTCAATGGCAAAAGAACATAAAGAAGAAAGATAAACCAATTCCTTAAGGATTAAGTCTTGCTTCCAATCAATGGCAAAAGGAACTTCAAGGAGAATTAGAAACCAATTCCTTTTGAATTGAGACTTGATTCCATTCAATGGCAAAAGAACATAAAGAAGAAAGATAAACCAATTCCTTAAGGATTAAGTCTTGCTTCAATCAATGGCAAAAGGAACTTCAAGGAGAATTAGAAACCAATTCCTTTTGAATTGAGACTTGATTCCACTCAATGGCAAAAAGAACATAAAGAAGAAAGATAAACCAATTCCTTAAGGATTAAGTCTTGCTTCAATCAATGGCAAAAGGAACTTCAAGGAGAATTAGAAACCAATTCCTTTTGAATTGAGACTTGATTCAATTCAATGGCAAAGAACATAAAGAAGAAAGATAAACCCAATTCCTTAAGGATTAAGTCTTGCTTCCAATCAATGGCAAAAGGAACTTCAAGGAGAATTAGAAACCAATTCCTTTTGAATTGAGACTTGATTCCACTCAATGGCAATAAGAACATAAATAAGAAAGATAAACCAATTCCTTAAGGATTAAGTCTTGCATCCAATCAATGGCAAAGGGAACTTCATGGAGCATTAGAAACCAATTCCTTTTGAATTGAGACTTGATTCCAATCAATGCCCAAATGAAGTTAAACAAGGAAGATAAACCAATTCCTTAAGTATTAAGTCTTGCTTCCAATCAATGGCAAAAGGAACTTCAAGGAGCATTAGAAACTAATTCCTTTTGAATTGAGACCTGATTCCACTCAATGGCAAAAAGAACTTAAAGAAGAAAGATAAACCAATTCCTTAAGGATTAAGTCTTGCTTCCAATCAATGGCAAAGGAACTTCAAGGAGAATTAGAAACCAATTCCTTTTGAATTGAGACTTGATTCCATTCAATGGCAAAAAGAACATAAAGAAGAAAAAGATAAACCAATTCCTTAAGGATTAAGTCTTGCTTCCAATCAATGGCAAAGGAACTTCAAGGAGAATTAGAAACCAATTCCTTTTGAATTGAGACTTGATTCCATTCAATGGCAAAAGAACATAAAAGAAGAAAGATAAACCAATTCCTTAAGGATTAAGTCTTGCTTCCAATCAATGGCAAAGGAACTTCAAGGTGAATTAGAAACAAATTCCTTTTGGATTGAGACTTGATTCCACTCAATGGCAAAAAGAACATAAAGAACAAAGATAAACCAATTCCTTAAGGATTAAGTCTTGCTTCCAATCAATGGCAAAAGGAAGTTCAAGGAGAATTAGAAACCAATTCCTTTTGAATTGAGACTTGATTCCATTCAATGGCAAAAAGAACATAAAGAAGAAAGATAAACCAATTCCTTAAGGATTAAGTCTTGCTTCCAATCAATGGCAAAAGGAACTTCAAGGAGAATTAGAAACCAATTCCTTTTGAATTGAGACTTGATTCCATTCAATGGCAAAAAGAACATAAAGAAGAAAGATAAACCAATTCCTTAAGGATTAAGTCTTGCTTCCAATCAATGGCAAAAGGAACTTCAAGGAGAATTAGAAACCAATTCCTTTTGAATTGAGACTTGATTCCATTCAATGGCAAAAGAACATAAAGAAGAAAGATAAACCAATTCCTTAAGGATTAAGTCTTGCTTCCAATCAATGGCAAAAGGAACTTCAAGGAGAATTAGAAACCAATTCCTTTTGAATTGAGACTTGATTCCATTCAATGGCAAAAAGAACATAAAGAAGAAAGATAAACCAATTCCTTAAGGATTAAGTCTTGCTTCCAATCAATGGCAAAAGGAACTTCAAGGAGAATTAGAAACCAATTCCTTTTGAATTGAGACTTGATTCCATTCAATGGCAAAAAGAACATAAAGAAGAGAAGATAAACCAATTCCTTAAGGATTAAGTCTTGCTTCCAATCAATGGCAAAAGGAACTTCAAGGAGAATTAGAAACCAATTCCTTTTGAATTGAGACTTGATTCCATTCAATGGCAAAAGAACATAAAGAAGAAAGATATACCAATTCCTAAAGGATTAAGTCTTGCTTCCAATCAATGGCAAAAGGAACTTCAAGGAGATTTAGAAACCAATTCCTTTTGAATTGACTTGATTCCATTCAATGGCAAAAGAACATAAAAGAAGAAAGATATACCAATTCCTAAAGGATTAAGTCTTGCTTCCAATCAATGGCAAAAGGAACTTCAAGGAGATTTAGAAACCAATTCCTTTTGATTTGAGACCTGATTCCATTCAAGGGAAAAAGAACATAAAGAAGAAAGATAAACCAATTCCTTAAGGATTAAGTCTTGCTTCCAATCAATGGCAAAAGGAACTTCAAGAGAATTAGAAACCAATTCCTTTTGAATTGAGACTTGATTCCATTCAATGGCAAAAAGAACATAAAGAAGAAAGATAAACCAATTCCTTAAGGATTAAGTCTTGCTTCCAATCAACGGCAAAAGGAACTTCAAGTAGAATTAGAAACCAATTCCTTTTGAATTGTGACTTGATTCAATTCAATGGCAAAAAAGAACATAAAGAAGAAAGATAAACCAATTCCTTAAGGATTAAGTCTTGCTTCCAATCAATGGCAAAAGGAACTTCAAGGAGAATTAGAAACCAATTCCTTTTGATTGAGACTTGATTCCATTCAATGGCAAAAAGAACATAAAGAAGAAAGATAAACCAATTCCTTAAGGATTAAGTCTTGCTTCCAATCAATGGCAAAAGGAACTTCAAGGAGAATTAGAAACCAATTCCTTTTGAATTGAGACTTGATTCATTCAATGGCAAAAGAACATAAAGAAGAAAGATAAACCAATTCCTTAAGGATTAAGTCTTGCTTCCAATCAATGGCAAAAGGAACTTCAAGGAGAATTAGAAACCAATTCCTTTTGAATTGAGACTTGATTCATTCAATGGCAAAGAACATAAAGAAGAAAAGATAAACCAATTCTTAAGGATTAAGTCTTGCTTCCAATCAATGGCAAAAGGAACTTCAAGGAGAATTAGAAACCAATTCCTTTTGAATTGAGACTTGATTCCATTCAATGGCAAAAAGAACATAAAGAAGAAAGATAAACCAATTCCTTAAGGATTAAGTCTTGCTTCCAATCAATGGCAAAAGGAACTTCAAGGAGAATTAGAAACCAATTCCTTTGAATTGAGACTTGATTCCATTCAATGGCAAAAAGAACATAAAGAAGAAAGATAAACCAATTCCTTAAGGATTAAGTCTTGCTTCCAATCAATGGCAAAAGGAACTTCAAGGAGAATTAGAAACCAATTCCTTTTGAATTGAGACTTGATTCCATTCAATGGCAAAAGAACATAAAGAAGAAAGATAAACCAATTCCTTAAGGATTAAGTCTTGCTTCCAATCAATGGCAAAAGGAACTTCAAGGAGAATTAGAAACCAATTCCTTTTGAATTGAGACTTGATTCCATTCAATGGCAAAAAGAACATAAAGAAGAAAGATAAACCAATTCCTTAAGGATTAAGTCTTGCTTCCAATCAATGGCAAAAGGAACTTCAAGGAGAATTAGAAACCAATTCCTTTTGAATTGAGACTTGATTCCATTCAATGGCAAAAGAACATAAAGAAGAAAGATAAACCAATTCCTTAAGGATTAAGTCTTGCTTCCAATCAATGGCAAAAGGAACTTCAAGGAGAATTAGAAACCAATTCCTTTTGAATTGAGACTTGATTCATTCAATGGCAAAAGAACATAAAGAAGAAAGATAAACCAATTCCTTAAGGATTAAGTCTTGCTTCCAATCAATGGCAAAAGGAACTTCAAGGAGAATTAGAAACCAATTCCTTTTGAATTGAGACTTGATTCCATTCAATGGCAAAAGAACATAAAGAAGAAAGATAAACCAATTCCTTAAGGATTAAGTCTTGCTTCCAATCAATGGCAAAAGGAACTTCAAGGAGAATTAGAAACCAATTCCTTTGAATTGAGACTTGATTCCATTCAATGGCAAAAAGAACATAAAGAAGAAAGATAAACCAATTCCTTAAGGATTAAGTCTTGCTTCCAATCAATGGCAAAAGGAACTTCAAGGAGAATTAGAAACCAATTCCTTTTGAATTGTGACTTGATTCCATTCAATGGCAAAAAGAACATAAAGAAGAAAGATAAACCAATTCCTTAAGGATTAAGTCTTGCTTCCAATCAATGGCAAAAGGAACTTCAAGGAGAATTAGAAACCAATTCCTTTGAATTGAGACTTGATTCCATTCAATGGCAAAAAGAACATAAAGAAGAAAGATAAACCAATTCCTTAAGGATTAAGTCTTGCTTCCAATCAATGGCAAAAGGAACTTCAAGGAGAATTAGAAACCAATTCCTTTTGAATTGAGACTTGATTCCATTCAATGGCAAAAAAGAACATAAAGAAGAAAGATAAACCAATTCCTTAAGGATTAAGTCTTGCTTCCAATCAATGGCAAAAGGAACTTCAAGGAGAATTAGAAACCAATTCCTTTTGAATTGAGACTTGATTCCATTCAATGGCAAAAGAACATAAAGAAGAAAGATAAACCAATTCCTTAAGGATTAAGTCTTGCTTCCAATCAATGGCAAAAGGAACTTCAAGGAGAATTAGAAACCAATTCCTTTTGAATTGAGACTTGATTCCATTCAATGGCAAAAAGAACATAAAGAAGAAAGATAAACCAATTCCTTAAGGATTAAGTCTTGCTTCCAATCAATGGCAAAAGGAACTTCAAGGAGAATTAGAAACCAATTCTTTTGAATTGTGACTT
The DNA here is from genome assembly GCA_031439585.1 of Pterocarpus macrocarpus. NCBI lineage: Eukaryota > Viridiplantae > Streptophyta > Magnoliopsida > Fabales > Fabaceae > Pterocarpus > Pterocarpus macrocarpus. The sequence goes on from CM062517.1 coordinate 49,381,766, forward strand.
GATTCCATTCAATGGCAAAAAGAACATAAAGAAGAAAGATAAACCAATTCCTTAAGGATTAAGTCTTGCTTCCAATCAATGGCAAAGGAACTTCAAGGAGAATTAGAAACCAATTCCTTTTGAATTGAGACTTGATTCCATTCAATGGCAAAAAGAACATAAAGAAGAAAGATAAACCAATTCCTTAAGGATTAAGTCTTGCTTCCAATCAATGGCAAAAGGAACTTCAAGGAGAATTAGAAACCAATTCTTTTGAATTGACTTGATTCCATTCAATGGCAAAAGAACATAAAGAAGAAAGATAAACCAATTCCTTAAGGATTAAGTCTTGCTTCCAATCAATGGCAAAAGGAACTTCAAGGAGAATTAGAAACCAATTCCTTTTGAATTGAGACTTGATTCCATTCAATGGCAAAAGAACATAAAGAAGAAAGATAAACCAATTCCTTAAGGATTAAGTCTTGCTTCCAATCAATGGCAAAAGGAACTTCAAGGAGAATTAGAAACCAATTCCTTTTGAATTGAGACTTGATTCCATTCAATGGCAAAAGAACATAAAGAAGAAAGATAAACCAATTCCTTAAGATTAAGTCTTGCTTCCAATCAATGCCAAAGGAACTTCAAGGAGAATTAGAAACGTTCCTTGGAATTGTGACTTGATTAATTCACTTGGCAAAAGGAACGAAGAAGAAAAGATAAACCAATTCCTTAAGGATTAAGTCTTGCTTCCAATCAGCGTCAAAAGGAGCTTTAAGGAGAATTAGAATTGTGAATTCACTTTGGAATGTAGACTTGATTCGTTCAATGGCAAAAAGAACGAAAGAAGAAAGATAAGCCAAATTAAGCAAGTATTAAGTTTAGCTTGATCGATGGAAAAATAGCTTGAAGGAGGAATTAGAAACCAATTCTTTTTGGAATTGAGACTTGATTAACTCAATTGGAAAAAGAACATAAAGATGAAAGATAAAGGAATTCCTTAAGGATTAAGTCTTGCTTAAAATCAATGGCAAAAGGAACTTCTAGGAGAATTAGAAACCAATTCCATTTGGAATGTGACTTGATTCTGTTCAATGTAAAGAACTTAAGAGAAGAAAAATAAACTATTCATTAGGGATTAAATTTTGCTTCCAATCAATGCCAACAAAAAGGAACTTGAAGGAGAATAAGAAATCAATTAAACTTTTGGATTGTGAGCTTGATTAAATTCAATGGCAAAATATTTGAACATAAAGAAGAAAGATAAACCAATTCCTTAAGTATTGAGTGTTGCTTCTAATGAATGTATAAAGGAACTTCAAGGAGAATTAGAAGCGGTGCTTTTGAATTTGGAAGCAGTTTCCACTCAAAGGCGAAAAGAGCGTAAAGTAGAAAGATAAAGCGGATTAAGCCTTAAGGATTAAGTGCTGCTTGAATCAATGGCAAAAGGAACTTCAAAGAGAATTAGAAACCGAGGTCCTTTCAATTTGAGACTTGATTTACTGAATGGCAAAAAGAGCAATAAGAAGAAAGATTAGCGAATTCCTTAGCGATTAAAGTCTTGCTTTCGATCAATCTCGAAGAAAGAACTTCAAGGAGAATTAGAAAGTAATTCCTTTGGATTGTGACTTTGATTCAATTCAATGGCAAAAAGAACTTAAAGAAGAAAGATAAACCAATTGCTTAAGTATTAAGTCTTGCTGATCAATTGGCTCAAGGATCTTGAAGGAGAATTAGAAAGTAATTCCTTTTGAATTGAAACTTGATTCATTCAAGGGCAAAAGAACTATGAAGAAGAATGATAAACCATTTCCTTGGGATTAAGTTTTGGTTCAAATCAGCATGAAAAAGGAACTTCAAAGGTGAGTAAGCAACCAATTAAGCTTAGATGGTGACTTGACAGTACAATTCAACGACAAAAAGAACTTAAAGCATGAAAGATAAAGCCAATTCTTTAAGGAGTTAGTCTTGCTTCGCGTCAACTTGTCAAAAGGAACTTCAAGGTGTATTAGAAACGGAAGATTCAGCGCGGAGTCATGACTTGATTCAGTTCAGTGGTAAAAAGAGCAAGAAGAAGAAAGATAAGCCCAGATTAAGCTAGAGTATTGAAATTAACCTTCCGTCCAATCGATGGAAAAATGGAACTTGAAGGAGGAATTAGAAACCAATTAAATGCGGATTGAGACAGATTCCACTTTCGATTGGAAAAGAGCACGTAAAGTAGAAAGATAAACCAATTCCTTAAGGATTAAGTCTTGCTTCGAATCAATGGCAAAAAGAAACTTCAAGGAGTGAATTAGAAGCCGTTAACCTGGAATGTAGACTTGATTCAATTGAATAGCGAAAAGAGCTTAAAGAAGAAAGATAAACCAATTCCTTAGAAATTATTAAGTCTTTGCTTCCAATCATTTATTCGAGGTCTTAAAGGAGAATTAGAAACGAATTC
>CM062517.1:49384687-49417187 GCA_031439585.1 Pterocarpus macrocarpus
CACGGTAAAGGGGTGTTTTTATTCCTATAAGAACGACTTCGTATGCTCGTTCTCCATTTTCCCCATCTTGCCTAAAAGAGATCGCCACGAAGGAGAAACAAAGGAGAAGTGTAGAAGCGATCATTTGTGCCACCATTATCTTACTAGTAATAGGTATGCATTATCCTTTTTATTTTCTGCTTCTGCAACTTGTATTGTTTCGTTGGATGACATATTAGTGGTGGTTTGGTTTCCACTAATCCATATTTCTTTTGTACTTTGGGGCGGTTTCAACCCCTATTCCGCTTAGTTCTTTCACTTTCGCCTCCCACCGGCGGCTTTTCGTAAAGAGGGAAACCACCGTAGGGAGCCTATCTTTTTGGTTTCCATTTTATTTATGAGGGTTTCCGACTTAGGCTTTTCCCGAGTTTGTGACGTAGGGGTGGTTTCCTGTGTAGGTTGTCCAGGATCACAAAAATGGCCAAAAAAAGAGCTCTAACTTTTCCTCCCGAGATCAACTTCATCTACCGGTGGGTCAATTCCGAGGTCCTTGGGACTCCCTGTCAGAATCCCTGAGTTCAGAACTCATTTCAGAGAGAGAACCTTATCTTGCCGGGAGGGCGAAAACGAGGAGGAATAATATTTGGAGGCTCCTGCCTGAGCGAGAGGGTGAGTGACTTTAACCTTAAAGGGGGGCCTCTGTGGATGTGGTGTTACGACGTCCTTATCTCCAAGCTAGGAGTTTGGATTCCATTTACCCACTTTCAAATGGAGATTTTGCGCCAAACTAAGGCCGCTCCTTCTCAACTGCATCCGAATAGCTGGCGATGATTCGGGGGTTCGAGATCATCTACGAACATCTCGAATTAACGCCATCCTCGGATGCTTTCTTTTTCCTGTTCACTCTGACCCAAATTTCTACCAAAGGTGGATTAACCTCGGGATGGTTATCCTTCTGAGCTCACGCCAATCGAAAGATATTCCTTCTGTACGAGAAATGTTTCCATAATTTCAAGCCTATTTACTTTAAGGTTTTCGGGTGTCCAAACTCGATTCCTTTCTGGGAGACCTTGGAGGGAGAGCTTTGATTTAACATCTTTTGGTGTAAGCATTTTAGCGCTCCTCGAATAGAGGAGAGTTCCCTTAAGCCCGAGGAGAAAGCTGTTATTGACTTCCTTCTCAAATGCTTTGGGAAGAATCATCTGAATTTAAAGAATATAGTTGGCGTAGAGCCTAGGGAGGCTAGACGATATTTAGGTTGTTGTCTTTCTGCTATTGCTGCATATCTTCTGCCTCCTTTCTTTGTTAGATCCTTATTGTTGATGTCCTGCTTCTGCGCATTTAGATGGCTTCGAAGTCCGCCCTAGCCGAGTTCCGACGGAGGATATTGAAGAGGCCACATGAGGGGGATGGGAGTAATAGCCCAAAATCAATGGGGACCGAAGAACCAAAGTTGTTCACTGCTCTCGATATAGGCGGCTTTGGGAGGCCCAAATTTTCAAGAAACAAAAATCAAAGAAGGCAACCAAAGAGAAGTCCGTGGCTACCGAATTCCCAAGGGTCTTACCTCGTCGAAGGAGAGATCCGAAGTCCATGTAATGGATAAGGATTTTCCTTATCCTGACTTCATGGATAAGCAATTGATGGTCCCCGCCCTCCTCGAACGGCTAAAAGGTGACGATGAGAACTTGGCTGCAAAATTCCAATAGGCAGGGCGTGCCATGCTGAAGTCGGGCAAATTTTACTCAAATACTGCCGCTATTACTTTCGGTGTCCGAGCTATGGAGGAGAAAGTCTTGAAGTCCAAGCTCTCCTTTCTTCAAGATGAGAAGTCGACTTTGGAGAAGGTCAAGTAGGATGAGATCAACAGGTCAAAGGAGGCGCTGAGTCGGTGGACAAGCAATTGGAGGATTCCCATTCTCGAGTGTCGAACTCCGCAGGATTGCGCCCATTTTTCAAGGTCACGCTAGAGCAAGGGACGAGGTGGCTCGTGGAGCAAATTACGAAGTTGGCCAAAGAGATTAACGAGTCTCTTCTGGAGCAGTGCCAGATTATTTGTCCCGACGTTGATTTTAGCGAGGCCGGGTTGGACAAAACTGTAGTTGATGGTCGCATCGTTGTAGCTCCAAAAGAAGATGACGAAGACGCCAGAACCCCGGTCGATCCGAGGAACCAAGCCTCCACCCTTGACATGTTTGCATTTTTTATTATATCGCCATGTTATGGGCTCTTTTTGTAATGAATATTTGTCCAATCTCCAAATTTCTTTGTAATGAATATCTACCCACTCTCCGGTCTTGTAATGAAATTCATCGTGATTTTACTACGCTTTATTTGTTGCCTACTTTGTTAATTGATGCACCTGTTCTTTGCCCAAGTTATACCTTGAAGGGAATATTGGCGACACCTTTATTGCTTTAGACTAATCGATGTTATCCGAGTTAGATTTAACTAGAACTTAAGGTTTATTTTGTTCGCTTAAGTTAGCGTGAAGGTGTAACTGACCCGAGGTTTAGCATTGGATTTTAATCGTCTTTGAGATTACCTATCCAAGTTATCATACTGGGACCCATTTTTCTCGACTAAGGGGTGATCAATCCCTTAGGAGAACTAAGGCGAGCTGCGATTGTCAACCATGATGTGTAATAAAAATAATGGAAGCAAAATAATGGAAGTAAAAGGGAAGAGTTAACAACATAAAAATAATGGAGTAATGTTTAATCAAATGTAATAAAGGTAATATGTAAAAGCAAAATCGAGAAAAGTTTACTAGTCACCGCCGCCCACGTAGTTCCACTATTAAACCCTCCTCGGGAAAACCCAGTGGGACAAAACCCGAGGTAGGAAAAAGAGTATGGCTATTTCAAGTGGTATATACATCAGATGAAAAGTTTTCAGAGGTTGGAAGAGTTCCATGACCTTGGAATTTCTGTGCTCGATAATGTGGAGAGTTTGTATGCCCCCTTTCCTAATACGTCAATAACTCTGTATGGACTTTCCCAGTTTGTGGCTAATTTTACATGGCCCATGGGAGGTTTTCTGATGTTAGCTTGTCAGAGAACCAATTCTCCTTTGTCGAACATCCGGGGTACTACTTTGGCATTGTATCTTTGGGAGATTCGATGTTTTAGCGCCTTCTCCCTTAGATAAGCCATTTCCCTTGCTTTGTTGGACAAGTCGAACTCCTCCCGAAGTGCATGGTGCTTTGTAGGTCGGAACATGATGCATGGGCTTATCTCCTCGACTACGACTCCAGATCATCGTGTCTACCCATAAGTCAGCTTGAAAAGAGTTTCTCCTGTTGTTAAATGTGGGGTGGTTCTATAGGACCATAGAACGCTCCCAAGCTCGTCGGCCCATGCCCCCTTTGCCTCGTCGAGTCTCTTCTTCAGCCCTCATAGGATGACTCTGTTGGCAGCTTCAGCTTGGCCGTCTGCTTGGGGGTGTTCAACTGAGGTAAAGTAGTGCTTGACTTTGTGGCTAGAGAGAAATCCTTGGAACTTCTGATCTATGAACTGGGTTTCGTTGTCAGTAAAGAGTCTAAAGCGAGTAAAGATATTCCTCCATACGAACTTCTGAGCTTGGGCAACAGTGATGGTGGAAAGCCGCTCTACCTCTATCCACTTCGTTAAATAATCTGCCACCACAATCAGGTACTTCACTTGTCCCGAGGCAAGTGGGAAGGGATCTAGGAGATCGAGTCTCCACTGGTCAAGGGCCAGGGGGACATGATTGACATTAGTTCGTCGGAAGGGGTGAGGTGGAAGGTGGCATGTTTTTGGCAGCTGGAGCACTTCCGTGCATACTCTATCAAGTCCTTCATCATCAACGACCAATATAATCCAGCTCATAATACTTTTAATGCGAGCGACTTTCCTCCGAGGTGATGGCTGGAAGATCCTTCTTAGACTTCCTCAAGAATGGTGGGAACCCAATCCGGTCCCACACACTTTAGTAGCGGTTGGGACAACCCCTTTCTGAATAGTTGATTGTTGATGAAGGTGTAGTCGGAGGCTACTCTGGCTAGCCTCAAGGCCGACGGGATTTTCTGGTCTGATTCCATTCCTCAGGTACTGAACGATTGGAGTCATCCAGTTCGGAATCCCATCAACAGACAAGGTTGAAAGGGTATCCCTTATTGAGGGAAGTTTCAAAGTCTCTTGGATCAAACTCTGATTGTTTCCTCTCGGCCTAGTGCTTGCTAGCGTGGAGACGATGTCGGCCCTAACGTTCTCTTCCCTTGGAACATGTCGGAACTCTACATTTGAAAAATTTTCCACGAGTTCTTTTACTTTGATCAGGTATTTCTGCAGTAGAACGTCCTTAGCTTGGTACGCTCCGATGACTTGGGAAGTCACGACTTGAGAGTCGCTGCATACCAAAAGTTGGGATACGCTAATGTCCCTTGCTAGCTTGAAGCCTGCAATGCAATGAGGGCTTCATATTCGGCTTGGTTGTTGGAAACTGAGAAGTCGAATTTAATGGAGAGCTCAAGGATTATTTCGCCTTCCTTTTCAAGAATCGCCCCAGCTCCACTTCCCTTCGAGCTGGAAGCTCCGTCCACGTGCAGCGTCCATCTTGATTCCGGGGTATCCAGCTCATCCACCATTTCGGCTAAGTCTACCAATGCTTGAGATTTAATGGCGGTCCTTGGTTTGTACCGATGTCAAACTCAAAGTTCCACTGCATCATGATACTATCCTACTTGCCAAGTCCGATTTTTTGTAGGAATTGTCGGATTGGCTGGTCAGTCCGGACGAGAGTATAGGCTTGAAAATAATGGCGGAGCTTTCGTGCTACAATAACTAGGGCCAAGGTGACTTTTTCAATCTTCCGATATCTCGTCTTGGGTCCTTGAAGTATTTTGCTGATAAAGTATACCGGTGTCGTTGTTCGAATCTTCCTAGACCAACCGCCCAAAGAACAACAAAGGTCGCTTAATCGAGCAAATACAAGAACAACGCATTTTTCGACTTTCGGCTTGCTCAGTATAGGTGAGCGGAATAGATATTCCTTGAAGTCGGAGAAAGTGGCTTCATATTCTGATGTCCACTCAAAGTATTCCCCTTTTTCAAGAGAGAAAATAGGGGAATGGCCTTCCTGGCCGACGCGACCATGAATCTCGAGAGAGTGGCAATTCTTCCTATGAGGCATTGTATTTCTTTTACTATTGTCAAACTTTTCATTTCGAGTACTACTTGGCATTTGCTCTGGTTTGCTTCAATTCCTCGATGAGTAAGTATGAATCCCGAAATTTTCCGCTTCTACGGCAAAAGTGCACTTGTGCGGTTAAGTCTCATGTCGTGTCGTTTGCTCGATCAAATACGACCTCAAGGTCGGACAACAGATTTTCTTCTTCGCGAGACTTGACCAATATGTTGTCGATGTAAACCTCCATCAAATCTCCGGCCAGCTCTACGAACACCTTATTCATAAGCCTCTGGTATGTTGCTCCCGTGTTATGATTGGTCACATGCATTTGGCCGGTGGCGTTATGAACGCCGTCCTTTCTTCGTCGAGCTAGAACATCGGGATTTGATTATATCCCGAGTAAGCGTCCATGAAAGTGAGTAGTCGGAAACCGGAAGCAATGTCTACTAACCCATCAATGCTTGGTAAGGGATACAGGTCCTTTGGGCAGGCTTTGTTCAAGTCAGTGTAATCAATACACATTCGCCATTTTCCATTGGACATTTTGACCATCACGACATTAGACAACCACGCTGATATTCAATCTCGCATATGAATCCAGCTTCAAGAGGCTCGACTTGCTCTTGGACCGCGAAGGCTCTATCTGGGCTCATTCTCCTTCTGTTCTGAGTAACCGATTTTGAACCGGGGAAGACTGAGAGTCGGTGGGACACGAATTTCGGGTTGATTCCGGCATATCGGGCGGCACTATGCGAACAAATCTGCATTGGACTTGAGGAGAGTGACTAAGCCTTGTTTTAGTGTGATCGGAAGGTTTTGTTGATCCGAGTTTTTTTCCAGTTTTCCTTCCCGATTTAGATTTCTTTTAACTCACCATCTGGCTCTAGTCTTTCTCCTTTAACTTTCTTCACGTCCAAGTCTACCATCATAACTTTCAAGCATCAGCTCGCATCGGCAGGACACCTCCTTTGTTGCTTTTGGATTTCCAGATTGGTGTTATAGCATCGCCGAGTCGCGACCTAGTCGGCTTTCACCATGGCAATTTCTCCGTTGTTGGTAAGGAACTTCATGGTCGTGATGCCGTTAAGATAACAAAGGTTTATCTTGTTCAACGCCGGTCTTCCAAGTATCGTGTTATAGGCCGAGGGGTAGTCGACAACCAGGAAGTGGACTTTGACCGTCCGGGAAGTTTTAGGTCGAGACCCGAGGGTTAGTGAAAGGTGACGTAACCCTGGGGTGGACTTTTCCCTGAAACCCGATTAGCTCCTCCATGTGTGTTTGGAGGTCTGTGTTATTTAATCTGAGCTTATCAAACGCATCTTGGAATAGAATGTCGGTTGAGCTTCCTTGATCGATGAATACCTTTTTTACTTCGGCATTGACCATGGCTACGGAGATCACCATTGGGTCATTGTGTCCTGAAATCACGCCTTCGAAGTTGGAGCTTGAGAAGATGATATCCGGTATTGGTCGAGATGCTTTGCTACCGCTTTTTTATCTTCCCATAGACACGCTGAGGACTTCTTGTAAGTGCTGCTTTTTCCTACCTGCTTCGTGGTTCCGCCACCGCGAAACCTCCGGCAATGACGCAATAGTCCTTGTGATCTGCTCTTCGCCATTGCCTGATTTCCTTCTGGCTTCGGTGTTCTTTGGCTCCTCGAATTCCTCCTTTCTTCGTCCCCATGATCGGGGGCTCGTCTTCTTTGTGGACTTCTTTGGGAAGCCATGTACTTCGCCAATATGCCTTCCCTTATCAACTGCTCCATGGCATCTCTGAGGTCGTAGCAATCCTCGCTTTGTGTCCAAATCATATGGTACTCGCAAAACAAGGACTTGTTTATGTTGGCTCTCATCTTGAGAACCTTTGGCTTAGTGGAACCTCTCGACTTGGCCGACCTCTCTGAACAACCTGGATAGGGATACGTTGAGGGGGGTATACTTGTTGTATCTACGGCCCTGGAATGTACGTCCTTCCTCTGGTGTTCATCTTGGCCGTCGACTTTCCTGTCGGATTGGTGCCTCTCGGGGTTGGTTATGGCATTCTCCATTTCCTTGAGAAAGATATACTGCTCGACCCTCGTTTGTATCTCCTCTAGGGATTTTGGTGGTCTTTTGGATAGTGAAGTTTTAAATGGTCCAGGTCGTAATCCGTTCAGCGGCGTCAGAATTGCCGCTTGAGTTTGCATCTCATTAACAAGCAAAGATTCGGCATTATATCGCTCGAGAAAATCTTGGAGCGACTCATTTTGCCACTGGTGTATTCCAAGGAGGCTGGAAACTGGCTTGGGCTTAAACCTCTTTGTAGTGAAGTAGGCCAGGAAAGTTGAAGTAAGGTCGAAAAATCGATTGATCAACTTAGGTGGAAGAGAGTTGAACTATTTCAAAGCAGCTCTCTTCAGAGTTATGGGGAAAGCTCGGCATTTGACGGGATCCGAAACCCTAGCTAATGCCATCCTCGACATGAAAGCGTCCATATGCTCCTAGGGGTCAGTGCTCCCATCGTATGGCTCCATGTCGGATGGGGACTTGAACCCTTTGGGTGGCTACGTTCCCATAATGAAGTCGAGAATGGTGTGTCGCCGCTATCTTCTGGTCCTCATATCGCTCGAGCCGCGCCTAGCATACCCATCATTGTATCGAAGATGGGATCAGATATCGGAATATTTGGGGTGGCGATGGACACTTCCCACCCAAGGCTCTTTATGTCTGTGGGCTGCACTCCCCCGTGATGAGTCTCCATGGTGACGACGTTCTGTGCTGCGACTACGTTTCTCGGACTTCGGCCTCTACGATAATTTGGACTCCTATTATGGTGGCGTCAATGTCATTCCCAATGTCGCTTTCTGTCTGATTCCTTCATGTGGTCTAGGTTTTGTTCCAGCCTTTGAATGCAGGTGGCTTTCTCCCGCATTAGGGTTAGCATTTCAATGAAGCCGGCCTGGCATGTTGGCCTGAGGGTAGATTTCAACCGGAGGTAACCACGTTTCCCGCGGCCCGAACAATGGAGCGATGAGCCGCTGAGTTCTGCTTGTAATGTTGGTCTTCGGCGTCCGAAGCTGAATCGGAAGCCGTTCGCCCATCCATCAGCGGTTGGTTGTTGCTTACGGGGGCGTGCCTAGCCGTGCGCTCTCTCCTTGGGTGCGAGGACATTTGTGCAATTACAACCGTGGTACGGTGGCGAGCAACATGAGGTTCCCACAGACGGCGCCAATGTTCGAAGGTAGGTTACCTGAGGAGTTTCCAAACCAAGATTGGGATCTCAAGCTGCTCCAGATGAGTACTTCCACGACGATGGGGGGTGTACCTACAAGGACTCCAACGCTTAAGTCAGTGACTACATGAAAGTGTATGAGAAGTAGGTCAAAAAAAAGGTACCGGACGTTCGTAGTTGGACTCATATATATGAGTAAGTAGTCGAGAAATGAGGGGGATTTGATCCCACCTTTGTAGGGGATAATCCTAGACGTCCATTATCTTCGAGATAACGGATGGGTCCAAGTTTACCAGCCACACACGAGGGAAGAACGTTCCGCGCTGTTAGGGAACAAATGGCCTTAACTCGAGTTTGGGCCTCAACTTGGGTCAATGGCCCGAGATAGGCTCGGACTATTAACAAATCCGAGCTATATTTGGACCTAACCATTAGGCCGAGTTGGGCTTAGGGATGTCAAAAAAACCCGCGCCGGATACCATACGTAATACCCGCAGAATCTGGGTAATGGGGAAGATTTTGCCCTCATGCAATCTGGACGGGATTTTAAATACCAAGATGTTAAACTAAGCGGCGGGGATCATTATCCCCATACCCGCGGGTACCCGCCATGAAATTACTATTTTATCCTTAAATTATTAATTTAGTTAAACTAATATTATTGTTATTTAAATTGATTAGACTAAAGTTTAAATTTATAAGTTAGATTTATTTGTATTTATTATATATTAGACTAATGATTGAATTACTATTATGTATTTATTTTTATTTTAAGTATTTTAAGTTGATAGAATTTATATTGTAGAATTGGATTATTGTACTTATTTTTATTTATTTTATGTGTTTATTTTTATTTTAAGTATATTAAATTGTTAGAATTTGAATTGTTAAATTAGATTATTATTTATAATTATTTTAAGTATTTTATGATATTAGAATTTTTATATTTAATTTAAAATTTTAAAATTTTTAAAATTTTAACGGGTATCCATGGATATCCACTTGCATTCCCAGAACCCGCTGGCAGTAAGGAAAAAACTGGCACCAAGACTGACATGGGCTGGGACTAAGTAGAAAGATTACTATGTGGGACGGGGCCTATCCTCACTCGCCCGCCCCATTGACATCCCTAGTTGGGCTCCTAGACTACTGTTCGGAACAGTAATATATATTTTAAATAATTAAATAGTTTATTACTAATATATGCTTTAAATAATTAACAATATTTCAAATAATTTGCATTTTTATGTATAAATATTTTGAACATATCTTATTTTTATTAGATTCCTTTTTTATTTATACTGAATAATATTTTTTACTTATATATTTTTAATAAGCATTTCTTATTTTCATAAAAAAAAAATACATAATACTCCCTCTTTTATTTATTAATATTTTTCATGCCTTCTATAAATATAAAAAAGAATTTTATTATACAATAATTATTTAATTATAAATTAATATAATTAGTTAAATGTTTATTATTTTAATTACAATGGCAATATTTATTTATTTATTTTATTTCCCCCCTCGATGGAACCCCCCAACTCCGGATCCTCTTACCGGGAATTCGACTAGTTTGACCTGAACCGACTCAATTGAGGTCATTTAACAGGATAGAAGTCTTCAAACGATGATGTTTTTTCGACTCCTAAGGCTCACATTCGAGACTTATGTTCAGCGACCAATGCACCTATCACCTCAACCCCTCATTGATTTTTTTCTTAAATAGGATTCATATTAACAATTATTTCTTATGTATATATATCTTAATATTATCTTTGTCACATAAATGTGAAAATATGAGAGATAAATATTATCTTTATTCCAGAACGCACATTTTTGTTATCTTTATTATGAAATATCTTATGGTTAAATTTATGTAATAATTAGCCTACAATAAATGATAAATTTTGTACATAACTATATTTTAAGATATTTTATTTTTTTCCACATGTAACCTGCGCAAAGCATGAGTACTTCAACTACTTTTTTTGCCTGTAACTGTGTTTAAATTTTTCCTTCATCTCATTTCTTTAAATTGATCATAATAGTACAATATACGAACTAAGCAGAGAAGAATAAAAAATAAAAACTAGTTCTCTCCACCTAAATAAACGACCTAAACCGTATTACATCGGCTTGGGTCACATTCAACAGCAGCCTCTCTCACGCATGACTTCACCACATTCCGGATTCAATCTTCTGACAAATTTACTTACCATTCTTAGCCTGGACACCATGTGTGTTACTGTTTCAAGATATGTCAAATAAAACTCAAAATACCGGGCCAACACATAACAGCCCTCCCAACAGAACTTTCAGGATGCGGCCATACCACTTGCCCCATTCCAACCATGATCCCTGCTCCGGTTACCCAAGGCAAAAAAAATAAATAAATAAACATTTGCTGGCCTCCAAGCCCATGACTCCATCGTAGAAACTTCTTCACCATCAGCCTAACTATTACGGAATGTATGAAAAAGAATTTAACATATCATTAATACAAAATCGCAAATAAAATTGCAAAATTAAACATTTTCCCTGACACCTTGTTACATATTCGTGTGTTAAATTTTGTACTCTCCTTTGGCTGATGTTGGAATATGTTATTTGTGGTTATTTTATGTCATTTTTTCAAATAAAGTTTTGAAAAAAACCAACATATTGACATTAATGAGTTCTCCCACTTAACATAAACACCCAAAAACCCTAATACAAAAGCCTCACAATTTATGAGTGTTGCGATATTACTTTCCCCGGTTCACCCCTTCAGACACTCTACTGCTATGCTCACTCTTTGCTTCACTTAGATTTAGGGAGAATAGGTCTTGTTGGTGTTTATGGATTCCCTTAGGTGTATAATCCTGTGGAATGTGTTTATTGTCTTAGTTTTACTAGGTGGTTTTACTTCATGGCCTCCAAAGTTGCGAGTTCATTAGGGTTTTAATTTGAATTTCGCTCAAGTTAGGATATGTGAAAATAATTCAGCAACATCAAAGTGCCCCAACAGTGGAAACAATGGTGTCCATTATGAGAATATCCTTCCCTAAGAAACAACAGACAGGGTAATATTTAAAATGCTCACCTTAAAATATGAATATTGAATGTTCGCTTAAAATTAAACTATTTATCTAAAACTATTCATAGAATAATTAAATAAGTTTAATATGTTAATATATGATATTAGAGTATTGTAGTCCATCAACTTGACATTAAGTAACATGTTAATTTTCTAATAATTTTGAATAGTAAAAACAAAAACTATAGATGAATTTTCCCTTACTTAGAACTCGAAATTTAGAGTGGTTTGTCATCGAAGACCAATTCAGAGTGGAACTCGAAACTTGCATCAAAGAGGAATTCGGCTATGCCTCCGCCCAAAGAGGAACTCACATCAAAGTATAACTCGGATCTTTCATCAAAGTGGAACTCAAAACTTGTATCAAGTCTAACCTAATAATTTGTAATCTGTTGTGTTATGTTGAGAGAAGCAGTGGCAATAGAAAAAATTTTGATTTAAAATTAGGGATAAAACTATTTTTTCAATTATTATCAATTAAATATTTAAAATAAAGTAAACTGTCTGTAGCAGATAAAAGAAGCTGAACATTTAAAGTTCAAATTTTAAGGTCAATAATCTATAATTTTTCAACAGAAAGTTCCCAAATGATGTTTGGCCCATTTGTTTAGATATACTCTTTGACCTATTATCATTCCAACACTAGGTCCCTCAAGAAGATCCATACATCCCCTTTTTCTAACATTTACTTTTACTAAACCACCCCTTAATTAGTGTATTAATCTCTAAATCATATTGGGGTCACCATCATATACTTTATAAATTTTTCTTTTATATTCGTAACAATATTAAATCTCACAACAGTTAAGACGAGTTTTAACTCTTACCTCAACTAACATAAGTCTCAATTGATGACTTTTCCAGAACAAATAATTAATCAAGTCACCAATCATGTTACAACCAAATGTGTACAGTAATATTGTAATGCAGCGATTACCTTCTTTGATACATTAAAACAAAAAAAAAAAAAATGTTACTGTGTACTACTATAAAAAATATACTATACAAACAATTAACTGAAAATATGACCAATTATATTTTATGTTTAACTCTTATAAATTATAGCCGATTAGTAATACACTTCCAAGCTTACTATGTTTAACTATTATTAATTATAATCTTTATTACTTAATTGCAATATTTTTAAATATTTTTTATATTAACTAATTTGATTGTCACTTTTAATTATTAATTCATTATTTAAAATTATCAACTAATACTTATTATTAATTTGTCCTTTCAAAAATGAAATTACTGATAATATCAACTTCATTGCTTAAAAAATTATTAATAAATATATCATCATCATTAATTCTTACTTACTAAAACCAACCTACAGGACCGTCCACCCTATTCATCGTACGCCATTCATAAACTGCCCACCCACTAATCCACCACAGACTATTACCTTGTGCTGTTTTATCACATGCCTAGCCTTTTACTCTTATGAGTAATTTCACCTACAAATTGTTTTTCCTTTTCCATTTTTCTGTTTCCAACAAAAATTGATCACTGCATGCAGGACCACATACTCGCCACATTCATTTGAGCAATGGAAGCAACCTGCATTCTTCCTAGTCGTTCGATCCTTCCATAGCTTACATCAATTGTGCAAAAAAGAGTGAATATTCAACGTGCTGATTTCTAGGGTGAGCATTCTATAATTTCCCTACATATACTCTCACTTTTACGAGAAATCCTTGGATTTCTCCACTTTTACACACCCACTCTCTCACCCTTTTCACTCTCTTTTATGTTATACACTCTAAAGCTCACACACTCGCTTTTACACACAAACTCCCACCTTTTTTACTCTCCTTTATGTTTCACAGCACAGCACCTTCCCTACCCGCCCCCCACCCCTCTCTTCTCTGCCCCCACACATATAAATAGCATGTTCACCCACCTGCTTCCAACAATTATGTTCTTTATCTAAAGAGAGAAAACAAAAATCCATGATTTTCTTAAAAAATTTAATACTAGATTTTATTTTAACCATTCCTGTTTTTTAATTGAAAATTTTCATACTATTAAATCAATTTTAAATTTCATGTTGCATGTTTTGAGTGTTCCATTACTAATTGATTGTCTTGCTTTAAAGAATTTCTATCTTAGATAACTATTTTGATCTATTCTTAAAATAAATTTACACAAAATAATTATTCTTGACAATTATAGGATGTGCTGAAAACTAAATGATAATAATAATAATAAATAAAAAGATAGATAGATTGGGTCAACAGATTGAATAAGCCATAAAGCAGTTAATTTATAAATATGAATTCAGTATTAGTTGGCACTTGAATGAAGGAAAGAGTGCCCGAGTATATGTGATCTACATGTCCAATGTAACACAGCGAGCTCAACTCAAAAGGTATAACAATAATTCTCTATCAAACAAATTTTCAAAATGATATGATTCTTTTAAATATTGGCAATGGTAATTACCCTATAGGGCCTGCATTTCCAAATCAGTATGCTCATCCTTAGCAGAAGAGGCTTCAGGATTTTGCTCGTCATCAGCAGACTTCATCTCTTGAGTGGGAGGAGGATTTACAACGGTCATTTCTGAGCCGAGACTGTCTGCGAGCCGTCCCTTCATCTCCCTGTGCTCCTGACACAAGGCACACCAATGCATGCAACAGTGTACACAGCATGGATCACAGGGCGAGTTCTGCAGTCATCAAAAGAGTAAGAAAATCTTGAAGCAAAACAAGGCTTATGCTCTTGCTAAATGTGATGCTAAAGAAAGTAAAATAGCCAAAATGTTAATAGAATAACTAGTTGTCGGTTTTCAGGACTCATGGCAGCAACATGAAGCATTGGGTTTTGTAAATTGAACACCATAATCTTTGGGGATTTCTCCAGTACGTTCAACTTTTTCGAGGATACCAGTACCTTGTAAGAGTTAGTGGCTAATGTTAAAGCCACATGTGCTATTTTTTGGAAAAATTAAAATATACAAATGATACACTTTAAAGTAGGTTAAATAATAACCATTCATTAGTACCCTTAAAACTATCATGGGTATACCAAAGGAATCTCCTTTTTTTTTTCAATTTCTTTTTTAATAAAATTTATAGAAGGAATCTCCTAATCTTTTATTCATACTACAAATGAAATGCTTCAGTAGCTACTAGTTAACTTATACAGAAAATCAGTGCAAAATAGTCAAATATTTTTTCTGTTTAATGCTAATGTCCTTTTCAGAAAAGCGTGAACTTCATGGTGCCTCTGGCCTTGAGGCATTAAAAACACCTACCATCTTAAAGGTGCCTTTCCTTTCACAGATTTGTAGCTTCGCTTTTCCTAGTGTTTAAAGAAATTTGATAAGTTTTAACAGAATAATTATTGTGCATTATTGCTACGACCTAGGAGCTAAAGGTCCTTAAAATATTCCAGAATCTTTTTCTTCTCTTGAACAGTTACAGAAAAAAGTTATTCTTCATATTTTGTTGATTTTCCTCGTAAATAGACGTTTTCCTTTCAGTAATTAGAATAGAAAATAGGATTCTTTGCGTTGTAATTAGTTAATCAATATCTAAATCCAAGGGATTCAATTTTGTACACAATTATGCATATTCAGATCATAAATCTGACTGAGAAGATTTCCTCAAGTCATTTTACACCAGAAATCAGTGCTTTCAAGTTATTTTCAAAGCCTCTGTAGGCAAATGGTCTATAATTTAATCTTTTAAATGGTCTAGACTTTGCTGGGATATCATTAGAGCTGATCTTTTAATGGTGTTTGAGGAATTTTACCGAAATGGAAAGATTGGAGTTAACTCTGCTTTTATCTTTTTGGTTCCAGAGAAAGATAGGTCAATCACAATTAAAGATTATAGATCAATCACCTTCGTCAGGAGCTTGTGCAAAATTATTACAAAGGATCTCTCTTTCTGGCTCAATGTTTTAGGAGACACTATTTTGGAGAATCAGAGTGGTACTGTAAGAAAACACTAGATGCTGCTTTGATAGCCAGTGAAGTAGTTGACACTATGAGAAAAAGGTTGAAACAATATCTTGTTTTTAAGTTGGACTTTGAGAAAGCCTATGATAGGGTTAGCTAGAGCTTGCAAAGAGGATCTCCTGTCCTCCTATCTTCTTGTAAACTTCTTCATCTCAACAAAATTCGTCTTTTATCCCCAAAAAGAAATTTAAAAACAAAATGGTCTATGAGGCGGTTATTAGCATTTTCCTCTCTATTCCTCCCAACATGGACTTCTGTAATTGGGGGTCTACTAGCACAAGGTTTTTAAAATGCAATAAATTCTACATCACACATGTACAACAAGCAGAAGCAATATTTCTCACTAGAGGAGCATTTGATATATATCATGGCATCTTTGAAATTTACCACTAGTCCAAGTGGAAAAGAAATTCAACACATACCTTTAAGTGATATTTCTTCTGTAAGGATTGTCGAACCTGGCCAGTGTAAATGCCACACATCCACCAAGTAAAAAGTAAACCCTCATAAATGAGGAATGATGTCCCTGGATCAATAACACCATTTAAGATTGCAGTTATTGTTGCCAGAGCAATGCCACCTTCAACAAAAATCGCATGACAAATGCATGGTCCAGTCCAAGGAGTATCTTCGTTCAATCTTTCTACGTTGCGCCCAAATAAAACACAAGGACAAAGCAATCCTGTCAAGCCTGCAACGTAGAAGAAATAGTATAAGAAGTAAGCAATTTTCCGGTTAGTCATTGCAACAGTTAAAACTCATAACATAGCCATACAAATAAATCCTTCATATTCCAAGGTACATTATGGTCCAACCAAAATTTAGCATACAAAGTATGAAGAGATTTAAAGAGTAAGTATTATTGAACAAAGAAAACATATAAAGTGCGATGTTATTACTTGCAAGACCCAATTGACTATTCCAAAATAGATAATATAATAGATAACACCGAGTGTAGTAAACTTTGACAGCTTAGTCATGCATTAGAGTATACAATTTTCACTGTCTTCAGCACATCCAAAGATCCCAGTCATCCAAGGTTCATCAGCAGGAGGTGCATAGCTTTCAGGCAACGGTTGCCCACATTCAATACACTTACGAACAGCCAACTGCAAAGTATTAAAAACCATAAGCAAATATCTATACAGATGTTATATTAAAACTCACCCAAAATAAGCACATGCACAATTTTTAAAATTTCCACTTCGGTTTCTCTCTTAATGATAGAACTGGAACATTATGAGAGAAACCAAAAGGGAGAAAAGGATGATGAATAGCAAGGAGGATAAAAGGGGAGAAGGATGCAAACGAATAACTACCCATGTTTATGGCAGAACCATACTAGTAATAGGGCAAGAAACAGAGAAATCGGACAAGAAACAAAGAGGGAAAGAAATCAGAAACTGGTATATTATACATTAAATTGGACTAGGCTTTTGGGAAAGTTTGAGCCTCTCTAATGCTCAGGAACTTCCTTTTCAATTTTATGTTGACTTCATATTTTCTTCTTCTTCCTCAAATGATCCACACTGGTTCATCTTGAGGGTGTTAATAATACATTCAGCTTCTTCTATTTTCTGGTTGCTATTTGTGGTTTCTATCACAGTCCTGATCATGGAACTGGGCAACCTCACCCTTCCCCACCAAAACTTTCCATCAACCAAAAAGAAGAATCACTTGTCGCCAGTCATTCGAATGTTAGTCAATTAGAAGCACCATTACAATTTTCCAGAACTCAAATTCAAGATAAATATCTCAAAAAAAAAAAAAAAAAAAACCAAAACAAAAACAAAAAAGAGAGAAGCTGGCCCCAAATTGCAAGAACAAAAGATGGAATAAAACCCCCAAAATCAAGGATTACTTATGACCCAAACTTTAATATTGGGATCAATCAGCAACACATCGCAATATGTAAACTCAAATTGGAAAAAGCCATTTCCCTTGACTTTTATGGAAGGCATCAAACAAATGTGACAGCCATTCAGTGGCAAGGAACTGGTGTTACACATAGGATGGCTGATAGTTGCTCAGCCTTGGCCTCCCACATCCATTTGTTTCCTGCTCCACCCGCTGTTCAGCCGTTCTCTATCACTCACCAGCACCCATGCTTACCACTAGCAAATCATGTTTGCAAGAAGACTAAAGGCTAGTGCATGGGTAGCAAGAATTGGCCTCAAATGGCTTTTGGCTGATGCAATTGAGTTAAGTGACTTTTTTAAGGTCAAGGGTCAAGCGGGACTTTAAGGTCAAAGTAAAGTAGAACTTTGGATCAAGGATTCAAGTAGTTTAATCCCTTCTATCTTCCAATTTAATTACTTTTTGGATTTGTTTTTATTTTATTTCTTATGATATCATTAAAAATTTGTTAATTACGCATTTTTAGAAAAAGAAGTCAATATTATCTTGGAGAAAATGGGATGTTGACAGTAGTATTACATGAAAGGATAAAAACAACATATTAATTGATATATGCTCAGGAGGGTAATTTGGTCATTTCAACGCTAAAATAGAGCTTGTTTCTAGCAAGTTGACTCTGCCTTGAAGATCAAGCAATCCAAGAGCTCACCTCCATTCAAATCTAGACTAAGTCAAAACTAATCAAAAATAAATCTGTATATAATCTAAACATATTTCGATATGATCAAATCGCTGGCTTCTCCAAGCTACTTTAATTAAACTTGATTACTTGATCTCCAAGTAACTTGAGGTGAGCTCTCGGATTGCTTGATCTCCAAGGCAGAGCCAACTTGCTAGAAACAAGCTCTTTTTCAGTGTTAAAATGACCAAATTACCCTTCTGAGCATGTATCATTAATGTTATCTAGATAGTGGCTTCTTTTTCCTTTTTCTCCCCTTACATTTTCAAACCAACAAGGGTTTAGACTTTAGAGAACCATCCTTCATGCAACAGGGGAGTCAAAAGACACTGATATCCAAAGTACAAAGCTAGTGATTTAAACAGTACTCATCAATGAGCATCGACATGCAGAATTCATAGAGCAAGTAAACCACAGTTGTTCATATATAGACACTAGATTTACACAACAAACTCACAAATCAGTTATTCAAAACAAACAAATATGAAAGCAAGTCAAATGTACAGTGAAGCATGAATTATTCTCGTTTGCTTCTGACTTCATGGTTCCATCTTGTTTTTGTCATTCCCAAACCGACACCTAACATTTTGATTCTTCGACCAAGGAGATTGTTAACTTATTACAAGATTCTTTTGGCCAAGGAGTCTACAATGTGATTCCACCACCCACATTGACATTCTAGTTATCAAATTAAATCTCAGAAAAATGGTAACAGAGAGACAGGTGAGTCATTGCTCTATCTAGGATTCAAGATCAAGCACCTTTTGCATAAAAGATCAGGTTGTTATTTGACACAGTCCTAAATCTCTATAGAATTTCAAATACAAACAACAGTAGGCCAAGAATTGCAAGTACAAATAAAGAGGTTCAGATTGCAACAAGAAACCGTTCGTTCAACAAGGTTTCTTTCATATCAATCAACCGTGTCTATCGTATAAATTAGACAAAAACTCAGCAATCAAAGTAAATTTACGAATAACTTCAAGAAAAAAGAAAGTTAAAAGAGATTAACAACGACAATGTCCGAATTATAGAATCGAATCCAAACCTGCGGAACATCAATTGGCTGATTCAGTTCGCCAGGCGTGATGTCCTCCAACGGCGCTTGATCTTTAGTCAGCTTAACGTAACGCGATTGATTCCTTTCGTCCATCTAATCTCACAAACACGACCCACAATCAAAGAAAAAGAAAGTAAGAAAGAAACAAAGAAAAAACCAACGATGAATCACAGAAAAAAAACTTTGTTTTTGGATGCAGAGAAACGGCAAGGAAAATGGTTAAAAACCGAAACAGAACTTTACAGTTAAAGATCTAAAGAATATTGGTCTCTGGGTCAGCTATGGAAAGAAGACAATGCTTGATATATCTTCAGAAATCAGATTTCGAGGTGAAAGATCGAAGACACCAATGTTCCATGCTCCGAATCCAATATTATAACGAATAATAAACTTCAAGATTTTTTTTTTTTTTAGATAAAAATAGCTTGGACACATTAGAAGCAGAATTTAATTTAAATGTATTAAAAGTGTAAAATAATTTTATACTATCAATCAATAGAAATGATAAAAAGTGTCAATTCATACAAATAATTACCCATTATAATGAAGGATCCACTATAGTTTCTCACTTTTTCTTATTTTTATTAGTTAATAATATAAAATTATTTTATATTATCAAAACATACCAATAAAACTCTCAGAAGTATTTAGCGATATTTCAATTTCGTGTTATGACCTAAAAAATAGTTATTTATCTTGTGCGTTGCACATATTAGCTAAATTAACTATTTATAATTATAATTTTATTAAATAAATAAATTTATAATATACATTTCAAATTATTTATTTTTATCAAAATATTTAAATAAAATATTTATTAAGAAT
Source organism: Pterocarpus macrocarpus (assembly GCA_031439585.1). Lineage (NCBI taxonomy): Eukaryota > Viridiplantae > Streptophyta > Magnoliopsida > Fabales > Fabaceae > Pterocarpus > Pterocarpus macrocarpus. Next base: position 49,404,562 of record CM062517.1, read on the forward strand.
TTTGCTTAAAACAAAGTGAATTAAAGTAAATATATTCATAATATTTTAAAACAAAATAAAAAGGCGTATACCTAAAATTTAATAGTAATTTGTCAAAATTTTTATTGTTTATTTTGAATAACATTTATATTTATTTTTTTAACTTTACATAAATATATTAAATAAAAAATCATTATATTTATTTCAACAATTTAAGTGAATTCCTTTCTGATGTTAAAAATTTTGACAATTGTTATTCTTTATTTTGTTTTACTTTATAAAACTTGACCTTTATTGTATTTTGATAACATTTTTTAAATGCATCTAAAGAAAATTTCAGTTTACTGTATTATTGTCTTAGATATATTTACAGTAAAATTTCATACAGTTTATGCAAAATGGCTATACATGATAAAAGTTCCAAAAGAATTTTTGAGCGAATTGTAAAGTGAAAATAAATATATTTCACAGTAATTAAAATAACCTTAATTAGGGAGATGTCATATAGTAATTGCAATAAAGAAACATTAATAAAATATATAAAAAATTAAATAATAATTTAGTTTTTTATGCATGTAAAAATAAAATTGGTTTCTTTATTTTATAGTTTTACAAAACTCAATCTTAATTGTATTTTAAATTTTTTAATAGTCATCAATTATCGAGTAAAATCTCAATTTATTATATGCATCTTATGCCAAATGATTAAATGACTATAGAAGATGAAAAATCAAGATGTAGACATGGAGAGAAATGAAAGGTCAAAAATAAAATAAATTCAAATAAATCAAATTAATAGTAATTAAAATATATTTAAGAGAAATATTGCACAATAATTATAATAGAAAAACATTAATGAAATAAATGAGAAATTATAGAATAATTATAAAATATTCAAATAAAAATATTTAGTCAAAACATTTATTTAACAAAAAATACATTTATGTTAATGTAATTATAATCTTTTAAAGCATAATAAAAAGTCTTATATTTGAACTTTGATAACTATTTGAATGAATTTATATTAGAATAATATTATCTATATTTTTTTAACTTTATAGACATAAATTAAATGACAAATTATTATATTTATTTAAGATGAGATTCCTTCAATTAGAGGCACGTTTAAGATCCCATCTTGAGGACAACAATACCTAACACTCAGGTATGTGAAAGGCTGCACTCTGTGGATGGTAGTACGTAACACTCAAGTGCAGATATATATAGGCACCCTAAAGATGGCGAGACATAACAGCTAGGTATGCTATCGTCAAGGAGAGTGAACCTGACAAATTAAAACATTTACCAGATCCCTTTGCTTAGGTAAAGAAAGATATCTGACCTATGTTAAAGCACGATAAGTTAATAGTAAGTATTAGAGCTAAAAAAGTAAAGAAGAATAAGAAAGGAAAAAGGTATTTAAGTTATGGAAATACAGTAACATAAGTGTAACATCCCTACTTTTTTAAACAAAGCGTAATGGAAACTTTGAATTATTTCCTAGTGTGAGAATTTCTCAGGCAGCACTATGCCATAATGATCCTCACACTCGAAACTATAGGGTAGCGTAATACTGCCATTAAAAATATGGCACTACCATACGTTAAAAATTAAGAAATGATAAAAATTATAAACTTTTGTTATTTGCAGTATTGCTTAGAACTTTTAGAAATTATATTTTGACCCTAAAGGATTATTTTCACAATAACCCTAGAACTTTTCATAAAATAACAATTATATCCCTACATCTATAGAATTAGCATAATGGGGTTTTCAATGGAGCAAAATCACAAGACGAAATCGTAGAATTTTAAATCTCTACCAATTGAGCCACGGAGGTGATCTGGTGTGAAATGACATGGGGTGCCCATAGACTTGCTCAAAATTTTGGAAATATCATTAGCTATGGAAAACAGAAAGACTCTGAATTTGCAGAACATTTAATTTACGCTGTTAATTAATTTATTCAATTTTGCTGACTAAGCAAGTGATGTGATCAAGGAAGATAAAGTAGACTCACGAAAGCAAAGGCAAGGAGGAGATCCTTTGGAAGGACTTGGTGGACCAATGACTAGATCCAAATCAAAGAGAGCTAAGAAAGCTTTAGGCCAAATGATTTCAAGTTTGTTTGAGACAAAGCCCATTCAAGAAGATAACGACTCAAGACTAGTCCATTACATTCATGTGGCCTTTTTCCATTTTTGGTGAAAAATGACCTACTTAACTCAGTGGTTAGAGTATTGCTTTCATACTATGAGTCATTGGTTCAAATCCAATAGTAGGTAAGGAGGTATAGGTAGAACTTATTAGCTACCAGAGTCAATGGTAGCTAATAAGTTCTACCTATACTTTTCTATCTTTTCTTACTCTTCTATTTCATTTTTGTTCTTTTTTTTTTTTTCATTTCAATTTTTAGAATTATTCGTACGCACCAACTTGCTTGTTACGAAATCATATTGATAGCTTCTACTCGTGTCCTAGCTCGTCGGAGAGCTAGACTTGCCTCAATTATTTGTCTCTTGCCTTCAGCTTTACTCAAGTTAGCTTCTGCTATTTCAAGAGTTTGTTGAGCTTCTTGTGGATCAATGTCACTACTCTTCTCCGCATCATTTACTAAAACAGTAATCTTATTATTGCCTATTCTAGCAAAACCGCCCATCAGAGCCATCGTTAACCATTGCTCATTAAGGCGTATTCTCAAAATACCTATATCTACACCGTGGCAATAGGCGATGATTTGGTAATACTCCAATTTGTCCACTATTTGTAGATAAAATGTTTTCCTTCACTTCAGAATCCCACACAATAGCTCTCGGGTCCGGTACACAAAGATTTAAAGTCATTTCTTCAATTTGCCCTCCATTTCTAAGTTCGTAGCCTTCAGCTGCTTCATCGATATTACCTACCAAATAAAAGGCTTGTTTGGGAAAACCATCTAATTCTCCGTAAAGAATCAATTTGAACCTCTAATTGTTTCGCTAGACCAACATATTTTCCCGCGAACCAGTAAATACTTCGCTATGAAAAAGGTCGTGATAAGAAACGCCAATTTTCCGTGCTCTTGCTACGCTTAGCGATCCTCTTCGGATAATTTGTCCAACCCAAGGATAGCTATAATGTCTTGAAGTTCTTTGTAACGTTGTAAAGTTTGTTTAACTCTTTGCGCAGTTTCATAATGTTCTTCACCAACGATCCGAGGTTGGAGCATAGTTGACGTTGAATCTAAAGGATCTACACCGATAGATACCTTTGGCAGCCAATCCTCTTGATAGTACAGTAGTAGCATCTAAATGTGCAAATGTCGTGGCAGGAGCAGGATCGGTCAAATCGTCTGCAGGTACATAAACTGCTTGAATAGAAGTTAGGACCCTTCTTTGGTAGAAGTAATTCTTTCTTGTAAAGAACCCATTTCGGTACTAAGGGTGGGTTGATAACCCATGGAAGGCATTCGACCCAATAAGGCCGATGCTTCGATCCTCGCTGGACGAATCGGAAGATATTGTCGATAAATAGAAGTACGTCTTGCTCATTGACATCTCGAAAATATTCCGCCATAGTTAGGGTAGTTAAACCAACTCTCATACGAGCTCCTGGCGGTTCATTCATTTGACCGTAGACTAGAGCCACTTTGGATTCTGCAATATTTTGTTCATTAATTACTTCGGATTCTTTCATTTCCATGTAAAGATCATTTCCCTCACGAGTACGCTCCCCCACTCCGCCAAATACAGATACACCGCCATGAGCTTTGGCAATGTTATTGATCAATTCCATAATAAGTACTGTTTTACCCACTCCAGCTCCGCCAAAGAGTCCAATTTTCCCTCCATGTCGATAAGGAGCTAAAAGATCTACTACTTTAATTCCAGTTTCAAAAATGGATAATTTTGTGTCTAACTGTATAAAGGTGGGTGCGGATCTATGAATAGGAGATGTTGTGCGAGTATCTACAGGACCTAAATTATCAATAGGTTCGCCAAGCACGTTAAAAATTCGTCCTAGAGTTGCTTCACCGACTGGAACACTTAGAGGAGCTCCCATGTCAATCATTTCCATTCCTCTCATTAGACCATCCGTAGCACTCATAGCTACAGCTCTAACTCGATTATTTCCTAATAATTGTTGTACTTCACAAGTCACGTTAATTTGTTGACCAACAATATCTCGACCTTTTACTACCAGAGCGTTGTAAATATTTGGCATCTTCCCTGGGGGGAAAGCTACATCCAATACCGGACCAATTATTTGGTCGATACGTCTCAGGTTTTTTTTTTCAAGCACAGAAACCTCAGGACCAGAAGTGGTAGGATTTATTCTCATATTAAAATATATCCATTTTTTAGATTAGAAGATTTTTTAAATCAAAAAGAAATGCTCGATAACAAAGTAAGTTGATCGGTTAATTCAATAATAGATAAGAAGTCGGAGTTAGTATTCTATTTTCTTGGTACCATCCAAATAATTCAATTGTTTAATGTACTCCATTTTAATAATTGAATTTTTAAATTTCAACCAAGTCATTATATATATATATATATATATATATATATATATATATATATATATATATATATATATATATATATATATATTTTAATTGGATGAAATCTTTCGAAAGTCTTTCATTTGTCTATAATTATAGACAATACCATCCATATTTTCTATGGAATTCAAACCTGAACTTTATTTACAATTCGGTTCTTCTATATCTTTGGCCCTTATTTCTCATATTTCATGAGCATACGATTTATACCTAGCATTCTTTTTTTTTTACTATTTCTTTTCATGGGCGAATTCTGCCTATTTTTACATCTAGGATTAACATATACAACATATATCACTGTCAAGGTCAAGAGTGAATTTCTTATTATTTAGATTAGATATTTCGATTCAAAAAAAGAATAAGAGATTCTAAATTTGAAAAAAAAAAAAAACAAGGATTGGGTTGTGCCATACATATGAAAGAGTATACAATAATGATGTATTTGGCAAATCAAATACCATGGTTTAATAACAAACCATTCGGATTTATTGATAATATTAGTTGATCATTTTTTGAAAGATTCCTGTGAAGTGAAAGGTTTCATTAACTACTAAGTAGTGTCGAGTAGATCTTGTTGTTGCGATAATTCTAAATTCATGAGTTGTACGGAGGGATTTATGTCACCACAAATAGAGACTAAAGCAAGTGTTGGGTTCAAAGCTGGTGTTAAAGATTATAAATTGACTTATTATACTCCTGACTATGAAACAAAAGATACTGATATTTTGGCAGCATTCCGAGTAACTCCTCAACCTGGAGTTCCTCCTGAAGAAGTGGGTGCCGCAGAGTCGCCGAATCTTCTACTGGTACATGGACAACTGTTTGGACCGATGGGCTTACCAGTCTTGATCGTTACAAAGGATGATGCTACAACATTGAGCCCGTTGCTGGAGAAGAAAATCAATATATTGCTTATGTAGCTTATCCCTTAGACCTTTTTGAAGAAGGTTCTCACATTAACATGTTTACTTCCATTGTAGGTAATGTATTTGGGTTCAAGGCCCTACGCGCCCTACGTCTGGAAGATTTGCGAATCCCTACTTCTTATATTAAAACTTTCCAAGGTCCGCCTCACGACATCCAAGTTGAAAGAGATAAATTAAACAAGTATGGTCGTCCCCTATTGGGATGTACTATTAAACCTAAATTGGGGTTATTTGCTAAGAATTACGGTAGAGCAGTTTATGAATGTCTCCGCGGTGGACTTGATTTTACCAAAGATGATGAAAATGTGAATTCCCAACCATTTATGCGTTGGAGGACTGCTTATTTTGTGCCAAGCAATTTATAAAGCACAAATAAACAGGTGAAATCAAAGGGCATTATTTGAATGCTACTGCAGGTACATGCGAAGAAATGATAAAAAGAGCTATATTTGCTAGAGAATTGGGCGCTCCTATCGTAATGCATGATTACTTAACAGGGGGATTCACTGCAAATACTAGCTTGGCTCATTTTTGTCAGGATAATGGGCTACTTCTTCATATCCATCGTGCAATGCACGCAGTTATCGATAGACAGAAGAATCATGGTATGCACTTTCGTGTACTAGCTAAAGCATTATGTTTGTCCGTGGAGATCATATTCACGCCAGATCGTAGTAGGTAAACTTGAAGGGGAAAGAGAGATTACTTTAGGTTTTGTTGATTTATTACGTGATGATCTTATTGAAAAAGATCGAAGCCGTGGTATTTATTTCACTCAGGATTGGGTTTCTCTACCTGGTGTTATCCCCGTTGTTTCGGGGGGTATTCACGTTTGGCATATGCCGCTTCTGACCGAGATCTTTGGAGATGATTCCATACTCCAATCTTGGGGAACTTTAGGGCATCCTTGGGGAAATGCACAGTGCCGTAGCTAATCGAGTAGCTCTCAAGCATGTGTACAAGCTCTGAATGAGGGTCGTGATCTTGCTCGTGAGGGTAATGAAATCATCCGTGAGGCTAGCAAATGGAGTCCTGAATTAGCTCCTGCTTGTGAAGTATGGAAGGAGAACAAATTTGAATTCCCAAAGAATGGATACTTTGTAATCCAGTTGATTACCGTTCGCTCCATTAATTGCAATTAAACTCGGCTCAATCTTCTTTTACTAAAATAAAAGGATTGAGCCGAATACAATACAAAGATACTTATTGCATAAATATATATATACATATATATTATTTCTTATTTATTTTATATTTCTTTTTATTTTTTCAAATTTCTAATTTTTTCTTATTTTATTAGATTATTAGATTTTCTTTTTTATATTATTATTATTTTAGTTTCGAATAGGATTCATATTTCGAATAGAATTCATATTAGAAATTAATACATATATGGAGTAATTAAATAAAAAGAAATAATAGAATTAATAATTCTATTATAGAATTAAAAAATCTTTTAAGAATATTAAATAATATCAAATGGAATATATTTCTATAAAAGATTGCTCAAAAAAAAAATATAATAATAATAATATCTCATTTTCGAATTTGAATTCGTTTGTTTTCTCGATTCTACTCTTTTTTTCAACACTAATATTGACAACAGTCTATCAAACAAGTATAATCCGATCAACGAATAAATCGATTGATTTATTCACGTTATAGAGGTTTTTTTTTTACTTCAGCAAATGGTGAGTTCGTTAGATTTTCTGTGATACAAACATGAACTTTTTGATTCAAAGGTAAATATAAATAAAATAATAATAATAATAAATTAAAAAAATAATGTATACCACTCTAGACAAGGGGGTGGTCCATTTTTTTGATTGTATCTACACATCCTTTTTTTTGGGGGGGGGTTGCTAACTCAATGGTAGAGTACTCGGCTTTTAAGTGCGACTCCATTTTTTACACATTTTTATGAAGCAATTGTTTCGTCCATACCCTCGGTAGGGTTTGTAAGACCACGACTGATCCAGAGAGGAATGAATGGAAAAAGCAGCATGTCGTATCAATGGCGAATTCGAAAAATATTTCATTCTTATTGGATCCGACCATAATTTTTGTTTGAATTCTTGGCTCGGAACAAAAAAAGATTCAGTTGGGTTTAATTAATAAAGGGATAGAGCTTGGCAACTCCAATTATAGGGAAACAAAAAGCAACGAGCTTTCATTTTTTCATTCGAATGATTACCCCATCTAATTGTAATGCTAAAAATGGATTAGTGCTTGATGCGGGAAAAGCTTTTCCCATGAATGGATTATTTATTTTTGTTATGAGTCCTAACTATTAGCTATTCTCCGTTATGGGGTGGCGAGAAATGTGTAGAAGAAAGAGTATATTGATAAATTTTTTTTTTTTCCAAAATCAAAAGAGCGATTGGGCTGATAAAATAAAGGATTTCTAACTGGCTTGTTATCCTAGAACAATTAGATGGAAAAAGCGAGTGGAGAGAGTCCGTTGATAGGTTTTCTTTTCTAGGTATCTATTCATATTCGTTCTAGTTTGAATATATAATAGAATAAATACCCTGTTTTGACTGTATCGCACTATGTATCATTTGATAATCCAATCAATCTTTGATCCTGTGACAAAATCGAATTTTAAAAATGAAACAATATCAAATATATTTAGAACTAGATAGATCTCGCCAACGGAGCTTCCTATACCCACTTATTTTTCGGGAGTCTATTTATGGACTCGCCTATGGTCATGATTTAAATATAAATCGATCCATTTTTGTGGAAAATATGGATTATGATAAGAAATCTAGTTTACTAATTGTAAAACATTTAATTACTCGAATGTATGAACAGAATCATTTGATCCTTTTTGCTAATGATTCTAACAAAAATCCATTTTGGGGGTATAACAAGAATTTGTATTCTCAAATAATATCGGAGGGTTTTGCTGTCATCGTGGAAATTCCATTTTCCCGACAATTAAGTTCTTCTTTAGAGAAGGCGGAAATCGTCAAATCTTTTCAAAATTTGCGATCAACTCATTCCACTTTTTCCTTTTTCGAGGATAAATTTACATATTTAAATTTTGTTTTAGATGTACGAATACCCTATCCTATCCATCTGGAAATCTTAGTTCAAACCCTTCGATACTGGGTGAAAGAACCCCCCTTCTTTCATTTATTAAGATTGTTTCTTTATGAGTATTGTAATTGGAATAGTCTTATTACTCAAAAAAAAGGGATTTCCACATTTTCAAAAAGTAATCCAAGATTTTTCTTGTTCCTATATAATTTTTATGTATTTGAACATGAATCTGTAACACCCTCCCAAGTACAGTACTATGCTTAAGTCATAGTACCACACCCTGGAGTTGTTACGGATACTTGAACGGACCTTATCTCGACAAAGAACTTCACAAGGCTACTCTGATACCTCTTGAACTTTCTGGAGACAACACGGAAAAATAGGAGTGAGAATTATAAATTCTTAGTAGGATTCTCTAAGTATCATAAATAATGTCATCGTTGTCATCTCCAGTTTTGCTTCGATTTATTATGAAAAAGGTGAACATGCTGCACAAACTATTTAATTTTACATTTCAAAAAAAATGTCTTATCCGAAGCAAAGTTCATTTTTACTCATATACTGGTCATTTGGGGAAGTCTACACAAGATTAATTCATGAATAATACCATGGATAATAACTTCAACATATAAAACGCACATAGCATTAATCTACTGGGAATATAACCTCTGTACATAGCTTAACTTACACTTGAATTCATACATATACATAAAATTTTACTTTTCTTTCATTCGACACACCTAGGTGTTACGTATCGTCGTCCCTAGGGTGCTTGCATCTGTCTACACTTGAGCGTTACGTATCGCCGTCCTCAAGTGCAGCATCATACCACATCCCAGAGTATGATCGCCACGTCATACCCCATCAGAGCGTGATCGCCATGTCACGTTCCTTAGGAATATGGTATCCTCATGCTATATCCCAGAGTATGATCGCCATGACACACCCCGATAGAGCGTGATCGCCATGTCACGTTCCTTAGGAATATAGACTCATCATCATATCTTTGCATGCCACATTCCAGAGTATGATCGCCATGTCATACCCCGTCGGAGCGTGATCGCCATGTCACGTTCCTTAGGAATATGGGGTCTTCGTGCTATATTCCAGAGTATGATCGCCATGTCATCCCCCGTCAGAGCGTGATCGCCATGTCACGTTCCTTAGGAATATAGGACCTTCATTCGGCACTTACACTAGCTGGGTCATGCCATGCCTCATGTAAGTCCTACCCCCCATATACTCACACTAGCTAGGTCGATGCCATGCCTGATGTGAGTGGGGCATATACTTAATTCTTTGGTCTTTAAGTCTTTACTCTTTAACCTTTACTGCCCTTGGGTAGCCTGGCCTTGGAGTGAGCTCGTCAGCTTCACCCATGATCGTCGTCACACCGACTCACCCGTAAGGGAACCCACGTGCCTCTAGTCTTGGAGGGATCTCATTCTGGTCACGTGCCTCTAAGTGAAGGGATCTCTTCTGGTCACGTGCCTCAAAACTGAGGGATCTCATCTGACCATGTGCCTTCAACATAGAGGGATCTCATAGTTTTAGCTGCCTTCACAAGGAGGGATTCAAAGTGCAACCGCTTCCAGGTGAAGGATTCATATCTTTATATTTAATCGCCTTCACAGGAGGGATCTCAAGTAACTGCCTCCGAGTGAAGGGATTTACATTCATTATACTCATGTCTTTTCATTCTCATACAAGGTCATGCATAGTCACACTGAATGTACCTATACTTCATTTATTTTCATACGTCATTGCATACATGATCTTCACGTACATAGTCGTGACATATAAAGGCTCGTAGCCTCTTTACCATTCTACCGGCACCCATGCATATGCTTTGTCCTTTACTTTCATATATCTTATCTCCTACTTATGTCATTCTTGAATATAGGGTTTCTATATACCCATTCATACTCTAATTCATCCTTGATAACTCATATCATCTTCAGATTTATCCTTGTATGTAAACATTCCTAATTTCATAAACTTCAGCCAGAATCCGGCAAAGATAACGGATCAGCCCGCTTTCCCCATGAATAGTGCCACCGTCACAGCATAATTCAATCATAGCATCATAATCAACTTAACACATATATATCAAGGTCAAACTAGCAATTCCCAACTCATACCTTATATGTTTTACTAATACCTGTGAAATCATCAATTGGGTCACTTTTGCCCATCTATTCAGTTCTGCCCGAATTTCATATGATCCACCTTTATTTCTATTCAACTCATTTGAACCTGAATTTTGAATATGTCATAGATCTATATGTCTACTTTCTAACCTCTTTAGTCCCATATCATTTTGATCCATATAACTCCAGATATTCAAATCTTACCTCAACCTATTTAGTCACTAGCCCGAATTACACTCTTGGAAGTATAAATTCACTAAAAATCGAAACTAAGCTCAAATCATACAAAATTGGTCTCATATTGAAGCTAGCAAGACAACCTTTCATTTGCCACAAGATTCCTTCCATTTGCTATAGTATAGCTCGAGTTATCAGTCCTGAAAATTGACCTTCTTAAACTACCCTGTTTTGGCTCGGTTTGGACATAGAGTAACTTCCTCGAATTACTAGGAACAATTGGGACCATGACAAACTTGAAATATTATATTGGGATGTTCCCCTATGTCGAAGCTTTCTAACAAAATTAGTTTCACTCGATTTGGAGTTGTATAGGGTGAGTTATACCCTCCCCAAGTCACCCTGCCCGGATGAAAGTCCTGAACCCTAGATCAAACTTCAAAAATTCATATCTCTCTCAATACTAATCCAATAACCTTATATGATATATCTATGAAAAGCCCTGAATGTCTACTTTCATCTAAAAATGGTTTCATCGGATTTGACTGATTGTAGGCAGCGCCGTACACTCCGTCGTACGGACTGCCGTGGGATTCCTCACCAAGACAGCATCCTAATGCTTCTCTCCTTCTAATTTTCTCTTCTAACCATAATTTCAACTCAAGATTTCCTATTAATCCTATCATAATCCTATCATAATTCAGCTATTAACTCATCAAATACATGAAGAAGAATACAAGTTCATTCAGCCTTAGGGCAAATAATTCAAGAATAGAAGTAGAATCCTACCTCTTTAGAGTATGACTTGAGCTAAGTGCTGAAACTTGGAGTGTTAGAACCTTGCTAAGCTTGGAGGAATGATGGAGTTGATTGAGAGAAGGGGAGGAGGAGGCTGGAACCAGAGGAAGAGGGAGAGTGGCGTAGATCAGCCAGAAATGAGGGGAAGGGTCTGACTTAAATAGATGGGGTAGTTGGAATTGTGGGTGTTGATTGGTTGAAGTTTTGTGATTGAAGTTCGGCCATGTCGCCTACTTTTGTGGCTGAGTTGCTCTCCACGTCGTCCCCAAAGTGGGATACGCTTTCGTTCTACCTGAAATCGGAAATCATCCCCATAATACTTGAAGTCGGAACTCGTGACCTTTTACATTGCTTGAGGAAATCTTGTCTGGTTTATTTCGAGACTTAGAATCAAGGTCGGAGGTCGGAAGTCATGCAGCTGATAATCAACTGATCTCGGAACTCCAAGTTCAAAGTCGGGACTCCTTGTAATAATCTCGGATATCGGAACTTGGGGTCCATTCTAATTGAGTTCAACTCCAAGGCCGGAACTCGTTACATGAAACTCGGAGTTCAGTGCTTGTATCATTGTGTTAAACTATAACTTCTAAGGTCGGACGAAGCATGAGGTATGAGGTCGGAATGAGGGTTCTTAAGGTCGGAACTCGGGTGATTCGAATCACATTTCCAAACCCAAGTACTTAAACCCGGAAGTCGGTATCTTACATTTGATGAGATCGAAAATCGGGTACAATATCTTTGAGACATGAAGTCGGATACCGGTGAATCACGTTCATGTTGTTCGGACTCGAATGTTAAACTCGGAAGTTGTAGAAGTAATCCAGATGAAGTCGGAAGTCGTAGACATAGGTGAGACGAACTCGAAAATCGGAGAATATCATAAGATGAAGTCGGAAATCAGGAGTAGTCAAGACTAGATGAAATCGGAAATCGGATGTAATGAAGTCGGAAATTGTGCAAGATGAACTCGAAACTCGGAAATAATCCCTTCTATCTGAAATTCGA
>CM062517.1:49422187-49454499 GCA_031439585.1 Pterocarpus macrocarpus
GAGTCAGTTTTCGATTTTTAGTGGATTTTTACTTTTAGTTGCCTGATTCTGGCAAGCCACTGGGCATGCCGGGATAAAATCTGAATATCTTGAGCTATAGATATCAGAATTAGATGGGACCAAAGGGGTTAGAAAATAGAGACATAACACTTTTACATACTCAAATTTGAGGTCCAGATGAGTTAAGTAGGAATTATGGCTTGAATTATAAAAACCGGGTTGATTGAATATGCTAAGGCTGAAACTCTGCCTTAATGAATATGATGTGGATATGAGTTCAATATTGGAATATGAATGTAATATTGTGATCCTTGTGATAAATTGATGTTCTGGTATGTTGGCACTATTCATGGGATAGCGGACACGTTCCGTTATCTTTGCCAAAATTACGGTAAGACTCATGCACAAGTTATGAATTCTATGTTAATGCATGTGCATCCTTAAGAAAGTTATGAAAGTTATGAATAAGATTATGTACTATGAAAGTTCCATGCTTCTTGGGCCAGCCCCGAATAAGAAGTTAAGGGAATAGATCGGTGGGAACGTCGGGAAAGTAAACCCGGCAATTCACTGTATAGGAACGAGCTCGATCCTTGATAAGCGGACTATTACCCAGGAGTCTAAGATGGCCAAGAACTCCTGGGGACCAAGAGATGGAAAATGATGACAAGTAATAGAAAAGTTTATGAGAAAGTTTATGAAGAAAGATTCAAGAGCAAGTCTGCATGATTGCATACTTACATCGAATGGTTATTATATGTCATTTATAGTTTCTATGCTGCATTCACGTACTGCCATATGCTCATTATTCTGTTTATTGTCGATATTGGTTTATTCTGCTCCTTATATGTCTTAAGTAAAATTGGACCTTGCCTCGGACCAGACATTTTCCCAACCTTATTAAGTATGAATAGTTAAGTTTAATCTCATGTCTTCATAAGTAAATAAAACCCGAGGCAGCTGAGAATGAACGCGATGTCAGCCAAGCGTCGTGCACAACCCTACTGAGAATTTTCTTAAATTCTCACCTCGATTTTACTTTTCCGCCTCATTCTCAGACGTGGGCAATGGACTCGGCAGCTACCCTCTTCATTGAGGTTCCAGACCTGCAACTGCACCAGGACCTCGAGTTGGATTCGCTGTTCCTAGCTGGCTTCCGCCATTTTTGTTATGCCTTTTCCTTCACTCTACTCTTGATATGTATATTTATGGACCGAAGCCCTGGCTTCCAACTTACATATGTATATGTATATATAAGCAACTAATGATACTTCTATGTTAATCACGTTTATTATATGGAGCGTCCGGTTTTGTAGATTCTTTCGTCAGTTATATACATATATATCAGGATATAAAATACTGAATACAACTTTAGACAGCAGGCTAATACGGTAACGCAACTTATCCAATTTCATGTTATGACTTAAGCATAACATCAAGTTGATAGGGTGTTACAGATTCCATCCACAAATGCAAAGTTTATGGCTGACCGATATTGCGCACCATCATTTAGCTATTGCAATTCTTTTCCTGATAGCTGGTCACATGTATAGGACCAACTTCGGGATTGGGCACAGTATAAAAGAGATCTTAGAAGCACATATTCCTCCGGGGGGTAGATTGGGGCGTGGACATAAGGTCTTTATGACACAATCATTAATTCACTTCACTTTCAATTAGGCCTTGCTCTAGCCTCTTTAGGAGTTATTACTTCCTTGGTAGCTCAACACATGTACTCTTTACCTGCTTATGCGTTCTATAGCGCAAGATTTTACTACTCAAGCTGCATTATATACTCATCATCAATACATCACAGGATTCATTATGACAGGAGCTTTTGCTCATGGAGCTATATTTTTTATTAGAGATTATAATCCGTAATGTAATGAGGATAATGTATTGGCAAGAATGTTAGACCACAAGGAAGCTATAATATCGCATTTAAGTTGGGCCAGCCTATTTCTGGGGTTCCATACTTTGGGACTTTATGTCCATAATGATGTCATGCTTGCTTTTGGCACTCCGGAGAAATAAATCTTGATCGAACCGATATTTGCCAAATGGATACAATCTGCTCATGGTAAAACTTCATATGGATTCGATGTACTTTTATCTTCAACGAATAGTCCAGCGTTCAATGCGGGAAGAAGCATCTCGTTGCCTGGTTGGTTAAATGCTATTAATGAGAATAGTAATTCTCTATTCTTAACAATAGGGCCTGGAGACTTCTTGGTTCATCATGCTATTGCTCTAGGTTTACATACAACTACATTGATCTTAGTAAAAGGTGCTTTGGATGCACGTGGTTCCAAGTTAATGCCGGATAAAAAAGATTTTGGTTATAGTTTTCCTTGCGATGGTCCGGGATGAGGTGGTACTTGTGATATTTCGGCTTGGGACGCATTTTATTTGGCAGTTTTCTGGATGTTAAATACCATTGGGTGGGTTACTTTTTATTGGCATTGGAAACACATTACACTATGGCAGGGTAATATCTCACAGTTTAACGAATCTTCTACCTATTTGATGGGATGGTTAAGAGATTATCTATGGTTAAACTCTTCACAACTTATCAATGGATATAACCCCTGTGGTATGAATAGTTTATCGATCAGGCGTGGATGTTCTTATTTGGACATCTTGTTTGGGCTACTGGATTTATGTTCTTAATCTCTTGGTGCGGATATTGGTAGGAATTGATTGAAACTTTAGCATGGGCTCATGAATGCACACCTTTGGCTAATTTGATTTGATGGAGAGATAAACCAGTGGCTCTTTCCATTGTGCAAGTAAGATTGGTTGGATTAGCCCACTTTTCTGTAGGTTATATATTTACTTATGCAGCTTTCTTGATTGCCTCTACATCGGGCAAATTTGGTTAATGTAATTCTTTTTGTATCCGCAAAAATCTCATTTCCTTCTATGGAGAAGGGTAACTGCCTTCTTATATTTCTACATCTAGGATCCGACTTGTATCATTGATACTAATAGGAAATGAACCATTATGGCAAGGAAAAGTTTGATTCAGAGGGAGAAGAAGAGACAAAAATTGGAACAAAAATATCATTTGATTCGCCGATCCTCAAAAAAAGAAATAAGCGAAGTTCCGTCATTAAGTGATAAATGGGAAATTCATGGAAAGCTTAGTTATATCTTTGGGCTTGTTAATTTTAAGTTAGTAATAATGTAATTGGGCTTGTAATTTCATATAGCCCGTCACTTGTTTTTAGCTATTTAGTCTTTTACTCATTTTTAATAAGTTTAAATTTTAATCTTAGGCTAAGTGCTGCAGCCTATTTGCTAAACTTTAGTTTATTTTATAAATCTTGTAAACACCTTTTGAAGGAAATTTTTTTGGCAAATTGAAATCAAAATACTTTTAGTAAAAGTGTCTCTTTGGTTCTTGCTTGGAACCCTAGGTCTTATCAAGAGTTTCCAATTGCTCTTGTGGCGATCACCCTTGGCTTATCAATCATCCTTGATTGTGGCACCTTCCAATCTATTTCCATTCCTTGTCTCTTCTAACTTTTTGTGATTTTTATTTCTCCTTAATTGAATTATAACCAAAATACACCAGAAATTAGGGTTCATGGATAATGGATCATAACATTTAGTAATCAGAGCCAGCTTCTTCGAGTTACAAAATTGGTCAGTTTTCTTTGGTTCATATCTTGAGTTTTGCGCATTTCGGTGTTTCTTAGGTCTTTTCTGAAGTTCAGAATCTCATCTTTCATCTCATTTTTGAATCATTGAAATTTGAATTTTGTAGCTCGAGATACAGTGATTTTTTTTTTCCGAGCTCATCTAGTGCGACTTTGCAATTTGTTTTCTTTGAGTTTTTGTTTGATTCATCTTTTTTACTTTGCTTAATTTCTTGATGTTCTTCTAATTTCCATTTCTGTCTTTGTTGATATTACATTGGATTAGTGGGTTAAAAAAAAAAAGGTGCAGAATGTTCATCATATGTTCTTGATGTTCTTGGGAATGTTTCATTCTAATCTTTCTAAGCTTTGTTAGTTTGATGTTTAGTTGTTAAATATGTGCTTGTTTTGATGTGATTCCAGTTGGTCTGTTCATCTACAATCATCAAGAATAGATTAAAAAAAAAAACAGAATTAAAAAAAAAACGCAGAATTTGAAAAAAAAAAAAGGATCAAAACATTGGCTTGTTTCTTATTGTTCTTCAAACCTTTAACTTGTTCTTGTCTTGTTTGGCCTCTGATTTGAGTGTGCTTGTCCTTGTTTAGTTTTTCTTGCTTGTCTCTTTTGGATCTTAAAAGTTTTGTCTTAGAGTTTTCTTTTGTTTGACCTCTTATTTCTTTTATGATTTGACATAAGTGTTTTTTTGGAGTTTCTCTTTGAATTGACTTGTGCTTCCATTTAAGAGCCTACAAGAGCACTTGAGTGGTAAAAGGCAAGAGAGCACCTTACACAAAAGCCTATTAGAAAGCAACAAACACGAGTGATACATCTCTAAGAGTGTAAACATGTGAGAAGTGTGGTGAGGTCCCATTACTTTCACTTTTGTTTTCTTTTACTTGAATGATGGCAGGAACAAGTGGTAGTGGTAGCCCTCCTCCTGAAGGAAACAATAGATTGTTAGTGGAGGCTATTACAGCTCAAATGGAAAGGATGATGAAGGAGCATACAGAGGAGTTATATATGAGAATTAAGCAGTTAGAAAATCAAGGACATCATGATGCTGATGGAGGTAGAAGGAGGCTTGATGGAAGGAGGAGAAGAGATAATAAGGGTGATGCTAGGGAGGACAAAATTGAGGAAGTAAAACTCAACATTCCCTCTTCTAAAGGGAAAAGTGATCAAGAGGCATACTTAGAGTGGGAGATGAAGATTGAGCAACTTTTTGTTTGCCACAACTATATTGAAGATAAAAAGGTGAAGGTAGCAGCCATGGAGTTCACAGATTATGCTCTCATTTGGTGGGATTAATTGCAAAAGGAATGACTTAGATATGAAGAACCTTTGATGGATACTTGGGGTTGAAATGAAGAGGTTAATGAGGAGGAGATTTATCCCTTCCTATTATCATAGGGACCTTCATAACAAGCTCCAAAGACTCACACAAGGTAGTAAGAGTGTTGATGAATATTATAAGGAGATGGAGGTGTCTTTGATTAGAGCCAATGTGAATGAAGATAGGGAGGCTACTATGGCACGCTTTCTAAATAGGCTGAATAATGACATTAGAGATGTGGTTGAGCTACAAAGAACTCAATTCAAGTCCAATGAGACCTCTAAAAAGACAAGAAGTAGTGAAATAAAATGCTTCAAGTGTTTGGGGAGAGGACACATAACATCTGAATGCCCAACCAAGAAGACTATGCTTCTCAAAGACAATGGAGAAATCACTAGTGAGTCCTTATCCGAATCTACCCCAACTAGTGAGGATGAGTATGATGAGGAAATTGCACCCGAAGGAGATTTGTTCATGGTGAGGAGGTTGTTGGGCAGCCAAGCAATGGATTTGGATGAAAGCCAAAGGAAAAATATTTTCCACACAAGGTGTATCATCCAAGGGAAGGTTTGTTCTTTAATTATTGATAGAGGGAGCTGCACTAATGTTGCTAGTGCAAGGATGGTCTCAAAACTGAATTTGGAGACTAAACCACACCCACGGCTATATAAGCTTCAATGGCTTAGTGAGGATGGTGAAATGATTGTAAGTAAGCAAGTAGAGGTGGAATTCTCCATAGGGAAGTATGATGATGCAGTTTTGTGTGATGTGGTGCCTATGGAGGCTTGCCATTTACTTCTTGGTAGGCCTTGGCAGTATGATAAGAAAGCTCTGCATGATGGGTTCACAAATAAGTTTTCATTTGTACATAAAGAGCGCAAGACTATTCTTGCCCCTTTGTCTTCAAGAGAGGTTGGTGAGGATCAATCCAAAATGGGAGATAAAAGAAAACAGGAAAGAAAGGAAAAAGGGAGTGAAAAGAAAAAGGAAAAAGAGAGTGGAAAAATAGAGGAAAAATTGCAAAATCTGTTTATTAAAGAAAAAGAGGTGAAAAAGGCTATGCTCATGAAAAAGCCAATGCTTTTACTTTTGAGTAAAGAAAGTAAATTAAATGAAGCAGGTGCTACTAACTCTCTTCCTTGTGAAGTTTCTTCTTTATTGCAGGAATTTGGATATGTCTTTTCCAAGGAGTTACCTCACGGTCTACCCCCTCTACGAGGCATAGAACATCAAATTGATCTCATTCCAAAAGCTTCATTGCCTAATAGGCCAGCCTATAGGAGTAATCCTCAAGAGACCAAGGAAATTCAAAAGCAAGTTGAAGACTTGATGCAAAAAGGGTAAGTGCAAGAAAGCTTAAGTCCGTGTGCAGTTCTAGTCATTCTAGTGCCTAAGAAAGATGGAACTTGGAGGATGTGCACTGATTGTATAGCCATCAATAACATCACGGTAAAGTATAGACATCCCATTCCTAGATTAGATGATTTGTTGGATGAATTGCATGGTGCCTGTGTGTTTTCTAAAATTGATCTTAAAAGTGGATATCATCATATTAGGATTAGAGAAGGGGATGAATAGAAAACTGCTTTTAAAACCAAATATGGATTGTATGAATTGTTGGTCATGCCCTTTGGATTAACAAATGCTCCTAGTACCTTTATGAGATTGATGAATCATGTGCTAAGGGAATTCCTAGGAAAGTTTGTTGCGGTTTATTTTGATGACATTTTGATTTATAGCAAATCCTATGATGATCATCATGTGCATTTGAGGAGTGTTTTGGAAGCTCTTAGGCATGAGAAATTGTATGCCAACATGAAAAAATGTATTTTTTGTACAGATCATGTGGTTTTTCTTGGTTTTGTTGTTAGCTCACAAGGAGTGTAGGTTGATTAAGAAAAGGTGAAAGCTATTCAAGAGTGGCCAACTCCTAATAATGTTAGTGAGGTAAGAAGCTTTCATAGTTTAGCTAGTTTCTATAGGAGGTTTGTTAAAGATTTTAGTACATTGGCTGCACCTTTGAATGAAGTAATTAAAAGGCATGTAGGATTTAAATGGGGTGAAAAACAAGAGCAAGCTTTTGCTACCCTCAAAGATAAATTAACTCATGCACCTATACTTGCATTGCCTAATCTTGCTAAATCTTTCGAGATTGAATGTGATGCATCTAGTGTGGGAATAGGGGCTGTTTTGATGCAAGATGGGCACCCAATTGCTTATTTTAGTGAAAAATTAAATGGTGCTATTCTTAACTATCCCACATATGATAAAGAGTTGTATGCATTAGTAAGGGCATTACAAACATGGCAGCATTACCTTTTACTCAAAGAATTTGTGATTCATAGTGACCATGAGTCCTTGAAGTATTTAAAAGGACAAGGTAAGCTGAATAAGAGGCATGCCAAGTGGGTTGAGTTCCTTGAGCAATTTCCCTATGTGATCAAGCATAAGAAAGGTAAGGCTAATGTGGTTGCTGATGCGCTTTCAAGAAGGTATGCTCTGTTCTCTACTCTTGAAACTAAATTCATTGGTTTTGAGCATATAAAGGAATTGTATGAGCATGATCCACAATTTTCTCAAATTTTTAAGAATTGTGTGCATGCTGTCCAAAATGAATACTTTAGGCATAAGGATTATTTGTTTAAAGAGAAAAGGTTATGTGTGCCTAAATGTTCCATTAGAGAGTTGCTTGTAAGAGAAGCACATGAGGGAGGTTTAATGGGGCATTTTGGGGTCCAAAAGACTTTAAACATACTGCATGAATATTTTTATTGGCCATACATGAAACTTGATGTGCATAAATTTTGTGAAAGATGTATTGTTTGTAAGAAGTCTAAGTCAAAGGTAATGCCTCATGGACTCTATACTCCTTTGCCAATTCCTGATTTTCCTTGGATTAATTTATCTATGGACTTTGTTTTAGGACTGCTTCGGACAAAGAATGGCAAGGATTTCATTTTTGTGGTGGTGGATAGGTTCTCCAAGATGACTCATTTCATACCTTGCAAGAAGGTGGATGATGCTTGTCATGTGGCCGACTTGTTTTTCAAAGAGGTAGTGAGGCTACATGGATTACCTAGGAGCATTGTGAATGACAGGGACACTAAGTTCCTAAGTCACTTTTGGAGGACACTATGGGGTAAGATTGGTACTAAATTGCTATTCTTAACTATTTGTCACCCCCAAACTGATGGGCAAACTGAGGTAGTTAATAGGACTCTTTCTACTCTCCTTAGGGCTATTATAAAGAAAAATATTAAGTCATAGGAAGAGTGTTTACCTCATGTAGAGTTCGCATATAATAGGGCTATCCATAGCACTACTAATTGTTCTCCTTTTGAGATAGTGTATGGATTTAACCCCTTGACTCCTTTTGATTTATTACCTATGCCTAAAATTTCTATTTTTAAGCATAAAGATGCGCAAGCTAAGGCTGACTTTGTAAAGAAGCTGCATGAGCAAGTAAAAGCCCAAATTGAGAAGAAAATGGAGAGTTATGCAAAGTAAGCTAATAAAGGCAGAAAGAAGGTTGTATTTGAACCTGGTGACTGGGTTTGGGTACACATGAGAAAGGAGAGGTTTCCATCTCAAAGGAAATCCAAACTCCAACCTAGGGGTGATGGACCCTTCCAAGTCTTGGAGTGAATAAATGACAATGCCTACAAGATCGACTTACCTGGTGAGTATGGGCTAAGTGCTACTTTTAATGTTGCTGACTTGTCCTTATTTGATGTAGGTAATGAGGAGCTAAATTTAAGGACGATTTCTCTTGAAGAAGGAGGGGATGATGTGATCAAGGAAGATAAAGTAGACTCACGAAAGCAAAGGCAAGGAGGAGATCCTTAGGAAGGATTTGGTGGACCAATGACTAGATCCAAATCAAAGAGAGCTAAGGAAGCTTTGGGCCAAATGATTTCAAGTTTGTTTGAGGCAAAACCCATTCAAGAAGATAACGACTCAAGACTAGTCCATTGCATTCATATGGCTGAACAAGCTTAGTTATATCTTTGGGCTTGTTAATTTTAAGTTAGTAATAATGTAATTGGGCTTGTAATTTCATATAGCCCGTCACTTGTTTTTAGCTATTTAGTCTTTTACTCATTTTTAATAAGTTTAGATTTTAATCTTGGGCTAAGTGTTGCAGTCCATTTGCTAAACTTTAGTTTATTTTATAAACCTTGTAAATACCTTTTGAAGGAAATTTTTTTGGCAAATTGAAATCAGAATACTTTTAGTGAAAGTGTCTCTTTGGTTCTTGCTTGGAATCCTAGGTCTTATCAAGAGTTTCCAATTGCTCTTGTGGCGATCACCCTTGGCTTATCAATCATCCTTGATTGTGGCGCCCTCCAA
Source organism: Pterocarpus macrocarpus (assembly GCA_031439585.1). Classification (NCBI taxonomy): domain Eukaryota; kingdom Viridiplantae; phylum Streptophyta; class Magnoliopsida; order Fabales; family Fabaceae; genus Pterocarpus; species Pterocarpus macrocarpus. Next base: position 49,431,513 of record CM062517.1, read on the forward strand.
TCTATTTCCATTCCTTGTCTCTTCCATCTTTTTGTGATTTTTATTTCTCCTTGATTGAATTACAACCAAAATACACGTAAATTAGGGTTCATGGATAATGGATCATAATAGCAAGGTTAATTAGAAATTAATTAAAAGTTGATTAGAAGTTAATTAGATATTAATTAAAGAGATTAGACTTAAAAACAATTAGAATGGAGAGGTAGAAAATCTCACAAAGTTGTTTAGAAATGTTTTACCGATTCGAAGGAAATCGGTAAAGATTCGGTATTTTACACTGCAAGAACCGAATCAGTAGAATTTTATACTGAAAACCTTAAGATGGGTGGCTAAAAATTCAGCGACCTTCACCATTATAAATGGTGCCACATTGTAGCCCAAGATGAGGGGTAACTTGGCCAATTCTCCACCACCAAAGCTTACCAATCAAGCCACACCAACTTGATTACTAAGCTATCATTTCTCCCCTTTTTCTCTTTAGAAATATCACCTTTCTCTCTCTCATTTCTGCAACCCCATCATCTCCTTTTTCCTTTTCTCTCTTTCACCTCCATAACCAAGAGCTTCAAGCTTAAGATTGGAGGTCTTCTTGGCCTCAAATCTACTAATTCCTTTTACGAAAATTGATCCTTATCTTCTTCTCTACAAAAATCCTCTAACAATTTCATGATTAAACATCAAGTGGAGGCTCCCCACACTCAAGTGAGCTGTTGCCATGGTGGAGGAAGAAGGCTAGGAGTTGGTTCTTGGCCTCCTTGCTTCCATGATTTCAAGGATTTTGAGGTAGGTAGCTCAAATCCTTAGTTATTTGTTGTGTTGTGTGACTATATGGCTTTTGTGTGCTCCTTATGCTATGCTGGTCCATGCTTGTATGCTTGTGTTATGATGTTTTTCTTGTGAATTGAAATGAAGAAATTTAGTTTAAGTTGAGGAATTTATCAAATACTCAAAAAGGGGCTAAGCAGAATATGTTTTTGTGAGAAAATCCTACGATGTTCATATCGGCGGAGTGTATAGCTCTGCATACAACCGTAGAAAGTGGATGAAACTAATTTTATGTGAAACTAGACATCTAGGGCTTTCCAACCATATAAATTATAAGGTCATTGGATTAGTATTGAGAGAGATATGAATTTTTGAAATTTACCCTAGGGTTCTAACCACGATTACGGCAGACTAGATTTCAAGCGGCATATCTTGCCCCATATGTAACGTCCCAATTTCGGCGTTATTCAACTCCAACAATGGACGTCCGAGCTTCACCTTCAAGTTTGATCAAATCCCATTCCCGATTCAATCTTCGAATTTCAGGATAGAAGGGATTATTTCCGAGTTAGAGTTCATCTTGCATAATTTCCGACTTCATGACATCCGATTTCTGATTTCATCTAGTCTTGACTACTCCTGATTTCCGACTTCATCTTATGATATTCTCCGATTTCCGAGTTCGTCTCACCTATGTCTACGACTTCCAACTTCATCTGGATTACTTCTACAACTTCCGAGTTTAACATTCGAGTCCGAACAACATGAGCGTCATTCACTGGTATCCAACTTCATGTCTCAAAGATATTGTACCCGGTTTCCGATCTTATCAAATGTAAGATACCGACTTCCGGGTTTAAGTACTTGGGTTTGGAAATGTGATTCGAATCACCTGAGTTTCGAGCTTAAGAACCCTCATTCCGACCTCATACCTCATGCTTCATCTGACCTCAAAAGTTATAGTTTAACACAATGATACAAGCACTGAACTCCGAGTTTCATGTAACAAGTTCCGGCCTTAGAGTTGAACTCAATTAGAATGGACCCAAGTTCCGATATCCGAGCTTATTACAAGGAGTCTCGACTTTGAACTTGGAGTTCCGAGATCAGGTGATTGTCAGCTGCATGACTTCCGATCTCCAACTTTGATTCTAAGTCTCGAAATAAACCAGACAAGATTTCCTCAAGTCACAAACAAGATGGTACGAGTTCCGACATCCGGCTTCAGCTCCAAGCAATGTAAAAGGTCACGAGTTCCGACTTCAAGTATTATGGGGATGATTTCCGATTTCAGGTAGAATGAAAGCATATCCCACTTTGGGGACGACGTGGAGAGCAACTTAGCCACAAAAGCAGGCGACATGGCCGAACTTCAATCACAAAACTTCAACCAATCAACACCCACAATTCCAACTATCCCCATCTATTTAAGTCAAACCCTTCCCCTCATTTCTGGCTGATCTATGCCACTCTCCCTCTTCCACTGGTTCCAGCCTCCTCCTCCTCCCCTTCTCTCAATCAACTCCATCATTCCTCCAAGCTTAGCAAGGTTCTAACACTCCAAGTTTCAGCACTTAGCTCAAGTCATACTCCAAAGAGGTAGGATTCTACTTCTATTCTTGAATTCCTTGCACTATGATTGCATGAGATTGTACTCTTCTTTATATATTTGATGAATTATTGGATGTATTATGATGGATTATGATGAATTATGATTGAATTCATAGGAGATTTTGAGTTAGAGTTATGATTAGAAGGAGAAAATTAGAAGAAAAGGAGAAGTGGGATGCTGTCTTGGTGAGGAATTCCACGGCAGTCCGTACGGCGGAGTGTACGGCGCCGCCTACCACCGGTTAAATCCGATGGAACCATTTTTAGATGAAAGTAGACACCCAGGGCTTTCCATACATGTATCATATAAGGTCATTGGATTAGTATTGCGAGAGATACGAATTTTTGAAGTTTGACCTAGGGTTCAGGATTTTCATCCGGGTAGGGTGACTTGAGGAGGGTATAACTCACCCTATACAACTCCAAATCGAGTGAAACCAATTTTGTTAGAAAGCTTACACATAGGGGAGCATCCCAATATGAGATTCCAAGTTTGTTATGGTCCCAATTGTTCCCAGTGATTCGAGGAAGTTACTCTATGTCCAAACCAAGCCAAAACAGGGTAGTTCAGGAAGGTTGATTTTTAGGACTTATAACTCGAGCTATACCATAGCAAATGGAACAAAACTTGTGGCAATGAAAGGTTGTCCTGTTAGTTTCAATTTGAGGCCAATTTCGTATGATTTGAGTTTAGTTTCGATTTTTAGTGAATTTATACTTCCAAGAGTGTAATTCGGGCTAGTAACTGAACAAGCTGAGGCAAAGGTTGAATATCTTGGGCTATATAAATCAAAATGATATGGGACCAAAGAGGTTAGAAAATAGACATATAGAGCTATGATATAACCAAATTTCAGATTTAAATGAGTTGAATAGAAATAAAGGTGGTTCATATGAAATTCGGGCAGAACCGAATAGAATGTGGCAGAATGGCCAAAGTGATAGTTTCACAAAGTAACCCCATTGAAGATTTCACAAGTATTAGGGGAAACATATAAAGTTTGAGTTGAGGATTGCCAGTTTGACATTGATATATATGTGTTAAGTTGATTTATGTTGCTATGACTGATTTGTCCGTGAGAGCTGGCACTATTCATGGGGAAACGGACCTGATCCGTTATCTTTGCAGATTTACGGCAGAAGTTTAAGAAGCTATGAATGTGTAGATGTAAGGATAAATTTTAAAATGATATGAGTTACCAAGGATGAATTAAAGTATGAATGGGTATATAGAAACCCTATATCCAAGAATGACATAATTATGTTATGAGGTATGTGAGGGTAAACGATGTAGCATATGCATGAGTACCGGTAAATTGGTAAGGAGGCTACGGGCCTTTATATGTAATGAACATGTATGTGAAGATCATGTGTGCAAAGATATATGAAAATAAATGAAGTATATATATATACAAGTACACTCAGTATGACTATGCTTGAATATACTAAATGTGAGTCCCTTCACTCGGAGGCAGTTAATTGAGATCTCTCCCGGTGAAGGTAGTTAAATGATAAAGATATGAATCCCTTCACTTGGAGGCAGTTGCACTTTGAATCCCTCCTTGTGAAGGCAGATACCCTCTACCTTGGAGGCACGTGGTCAGATGAGATCCCTCTATGTTGAAGGCACGTGGTCAGATGAGATCCCTCAGTTTTGAGGCACGTGACCAGAAGAGATCCCTTCACTTAGAGGCATGTGACCAGAATGAGATCCCTCCAAGACTAGAGGCACGTGGGTCCCCTTGCGGGTGAGTCGGCGTGGCGACGGTCACGCAGTGAAGGAGCGAGCTCACTCCAAGGCCAGGCTACCCAAGGGCAATAATAGCACCCTAGAGACGGCGATACGTAACGCTTAGGTGTGCCAAGTAAAAGCTAAAGACTAAAGACTAAAGACTAAAGATTAAAGCATATGCAAATACCCCACTCACATGAGGCATGGCATCGACCTAGCTAGTGTGAGTATAGGGAACAGAACTTACATGAGGTATGGTATGACCCAGCTAGTGTAAGTACCAAAGGAAGATCCCATATTCCTAAGGAACGTGACATGGCGATCACGCTCTAATGGGGTATGACATGGCGATCATACTCTGGAATGTGGCACGTAAAGATTTTATGATGATAAAGAAAAGAAAGATGAAAAAAAGAAAAGCATGTTTTATGACTATGTATGAATTTAAATACAAGTTAAGTTATGTGCAGATGTTATGTTCTCAGCATATTGATGCCATGTGGGCATCATCTTAATATATTGTAGTTCCAGTCAAGTATATGTAGAAGTTATACCTCTAGTACATTGATGCTATCATACTTTAATGTGCTTCCGTGATTAGTCCCAATATAATTCATGACTTGATTTCTATGGATCCTCTCAGATGCCATGTGTATGATAAAAATGAACTTTGCTTCGGACATGATATCTTTCGAACTGTAAAATTAAACAGTCTACATAGTATGTTCACCTTTTTCATAATAAACCGAAGCAAACTGGAGATAACAACGATGATATTATTAATGATACTTAGAGAATCCTACTGAGAATTTATAATTCTCACTCCTATTTCCGTGTTGTCTCCAGATAGTTTCAAAAGTTTTGAAGACGGCTGAAGTTGCTATCAGACAAGGTCCGCTCAGGTAACAGTAGCAACTCCAAGGTATGGTGCTATGACTTAAGCATAGTACTGTATTTGGGAGGGTGTTACACCATACTCCTTCAAATTGAGTGAAATCAATTTTGTTAGAAAAGAGTAATATGCCAAAAAAATTTCAGAACTAAATTCGATCCCAATTGCTCCCAGTAGTTCAATAAATTCGCCCTAAGTCCAACCAGGGCTAGAATAGGGCAGTCCATATTAGTCAACTTCAAGAGCTTATAACTCGAGCTTTGCTTATGCAAATGAGATGAAACTTATTGGAAATGAAAATTTTTTCTATTATCTTTAATATGATATAAGTTTCGTATGATTCCAACTAGGTTTCTATTTTTAGTGAATTTTTACTTTTGAGTGTACAAATCTGGCTAGCTGCAGGGTAGGCTGAGGTAAATCTCCAATAAGTTGAGTTATACTTATCAAAACCAAATGGGACTAAAGAGGTTGAAAACTAGACACATAATACTTCAACATCAAAAATTTAGAATTTAATACATTCAGTAGAAATTATGGTAGAATTTACAAAAATCATGTAGAATAGAGGGCATAAAATAGAATAAGAAACCTTAAGAATTGGCAACACTCTTAAACTCTAATTCATAGGCTTAGCAAGTTTCCTTGATCAAAGTCTTTATCAAACTATTGAAGTGAGAATATATGCCTATGAGATTTTTGTTAATTGAGTTAGCTAGCACTATTCACGGGGAAATGGACTCAATCAGTTATGCTGCCAAATTTTCAACAAAAGTTTATGAAGTTATGAGAACTTATGCTATGGGTGATTATGCTTTGGATATATTTACATTTATATGTCATGTTCATATACGTCATGCATGCAAGCATAATTAGAATATGATATGAGAAGTAAGGTGTGAGACATATCCATGAATGCGCAAAGCATCCACATGTATGATAAGATATGGAAAGGAAAAGATAATAAGAACTTGTAAGAGAGACGTACTAAGCTACCAAGAACTTGCAAGAGAGACGTACTAAGCTACCACGTGAGGCATGACATAGACCCAGCTAGCGTAAGCTTGAGCGGTACTGTCTAAGACTTGGGCCAACCCTCGACCAGATTTAAGGAGAATAGATAGGTGTGAAGGTTGGGGAAAGTAAACCCGTCACTCATATATAGGTACGAGCTCGAACCTGAAAAGCAGGCTATTACCCACATGTGAGAGAAGCCATTCACCTCTAAGGGACCAAGTACAGAAGAGCAAGATCAAGTTGCAAGTTAAAGAAAGAGATGAATTAAGTCAAGTGCACTTGCATACAGTCAAGTACAAGAACCTACATGTGCATCTCTAATTATCTCATGATGTCATAATGTTATTATGATTCTCATTGAAGTATACTACACTATTCGTGTTTCTATGTCTATCATATAACATGCCAAGTGGTTGTTAAAATATAACTCGCTTTGAGAAATATCTTTCAACTTAAAATTGAACCACTGTTTGCGTATATATGCTCATATTTTCATAAGAAACCGAAGCGGCTGGAATGTTTATGATGACACTGTAAGAGTGATGGTTCGAGTTTACCTACTAAAAACCCTAGGTTTTCACTGCCTGCTTGTATGTTTTTCATTTCCGTAAACATTCTAGCAGCTAAGTTGGAAATCAAGTGCAAGGCAAAGTATTGGGACATTCATTGAGCAAGACTCGGGTGCAAACCAGACCAAGAGACTATTGAAGCTAGCTAACAACTAGTCAGAAGCAAGTTCTGTGTATTATGTTAGTCACAATTTCTTTTAAATTGTAATTATTTTATTCTCTATGTATCAGAGTCGACGAAATTTATGAACTATTATTCAGTAATAAAGTATGTAATTAAAGGGCCATGTATTATATTTTCCACATTTTAAAGATTTCTTAGCACAGTGGCAACCTTTTAATATAACTACATGACTCGAGTATGACTTATATGATAGAGGTTGTTATAATAAGAGTATAGAGACATATATTAATTTAAAAATTTTGTTCTTTCATTCCCAGCATGATGTTCTATTTTAATTATGTACTAAAGTAGGTTATGTGAAAGTTACAATTTCTTGGATTTAGTGCTTGAATAAAAGGAACCCACATTGGATTGATAGTTTTGAACTTTATAAAATGAAATCTTAATTTTATCATGACATGACTACCTTTTTATAATAAACCAAAGTCACTGGAGCGACAACGATGACATAGATTACCTAATAGCTTAGGATGCCCACTGAGAATGTTAAATTCTCACTCATTTGTGGGTTCCCGTGTCATCTCCATACAGCTCGGAGGACCATGACAGTAACTTTCTTGATAGAATCTGATCAAGGCTGAGTTAGCTACTAAAATTTTGCTGGCAAGAATGTGTAGTTGCACTAGGGGATTGTTTGACTAGTGGAAGCTCTAAGTAGAGCTCTCTTATATATTTTGAGATACTATTAAGCAAGACTAGAAGTCTTGTTGCATAATTTGGTGAGTAATGTAACAAGGTGAGTAAATTTGGGTCGTATAACTATACATGAATAGTCAAGATTAAAAGTTGTTTAATGGTCATATGATCACTTAAAAAAGTTATATGACTTTATGTTTTAATCTTGACCATTCACATAAGATCCAATGGTCAATATTTACTTTTCTCACTCTCACAATTAACCACTCCTCTCATATAATACGCTCCCTATATATAGGGAGCATATCACTGGTAGCAAGTGTCGCAGCCTGCTCCAAATTACAATTTTAAAATACTTAATTACACTAAGTTTGAAGTATAGTGCAACTAAGGTCGTCTCACAAGGATGTTATTGCTATCTAGTTAAGTAACAAGGGGGTATGTTGAAACATGCAGTCAATAAGCTATAAAAAGAAAATTAGATGAAAATAAAAACACTAGTTCAAAAAGTTCCTTAGGTATAAGGTGAATCAATCATTAACTCACAATATATCAAACACATGGAGTGCGGCTAATTTGAGCTATTAGAGAGATCTCTATAACAACCCCACAATTCTACCTAGAGAACTCTAGGAATTCAACCAACACATAATTGATTAGATAATTGAGACCTCAACTTTAATTAACCTATGTTGATTTCTAGCCCCAATTGTATTAGCCTAGGTTTGAACCCAAACCCAATTCCTAATTCTTTAACTAATCAAGTTCATACCAATTGACCAATTAGCAATCACCCAACTAATTCCTCATTCATAAACCCACATATCAATACCATTCAATGCAAGTTTACAAATAAAAGAGGGCAAAAAATCAAGAAAACAAACATGATTGAAATTCAAGCATAGGGTTTCAAGATTACAACCATAATACCCTTGGAGTCTCCTTGAACTAGCTTGAAGTCCTACTCCTCCGTAGCAATGAAGCTTACAAACTAGAACCCAAAACAAGTATCTTACAAAATGAAAGGAAAGGAAAAGAAAAGAAAAGAAAAGAGGACAAGAGGAGAAGAGAAGAGAGAAAAATGAAAAATCTTGGAGATGAGTCCTCTTTTTCGCGTCTCGGATTTCTCTCTTCTTCTCCAACTTAAAACACGAAAATCCAAAAATATGCTTGAGCCCAAATTAATCCTCCGCCTCTTAGCTTTAAGTGGACACCCAATTTTCTTAATTTGGACTTGAAATGAGAGAGTTATGGCCCAATCTTTATAACATATCTAGGTTGTACATTTATTCACATCAGTTAATTTCAACAGCCAATAAGTCCATCAAGATGTCATTATTTTAGAGAGTGTTATTCATATGAATTGAAGCTTTATATCTTAGCTTTCAAATGGCACCAATTTTATCTCGATCCAATGTCTACAACTCAAGTTAGGGCCCAATTAGTGCACACTACTCATGTTCCAGCACAACAGCCTTATTTTGACTTCGTGGCCCAATTCGTCCTAATAGACATCTGAATTAGTTTTTGACTTCTTCATCAAAGTCGTAGATCTTTCTTTCAACTTTCCTACAATATAAAATTTGTAATTTTTAGAGATTGACAACTAAAGATATGCTCAAAATACAGAAATAGTATAAATTTATAATAATGCTGAAAAATACAATTATGCTCAATTAAGTCCGAACTCATAAAATGTGTCTAATATTGATCAATTAAGCACAAAAGAGGTCCAATAAACTAAATATGAGGGTTAATCAATGTATCAAGATGTCACTTATCAATCTCATGTGAGAAGTGGTTTATTATGAGAGTGACATATGAGGAGTGGCTCATTATGAGAATGAGAGGAGTAAATTTGGCCTGTATAACCATACATAGACTGTCAAGATTTAAAGTTGTTTAAAGGACACATGATCATTTACAAAGGTCATGTCACTTTATGTTTTAATCTTGACCATTCACGTAAGATCTAATAGTCAAGATTTACCCTTCTCACCCTATAGGGAGTGTATCACATAAGAGGATAGTTTATTATAAGAGTGAGATAAATAAATTTGGGCCATATAACCATACATTGATGGTCAAGATTTAAATTTATTTAAAGGTCACATGATCACTTAAAAAAGTCATGTGCCGTTATGTTTTAGTCCTAACCATTCACGTAAGATCCAATGGTCAAGATTTACTACACTCACTCTCACAATTAACCATTCGAGAGGAGTGGTTTATTATCAAAGTGAGAGGAGTAAATATGGGCCGTATAACCATATATGGATGGTCAAGATTTAAATTTATTTAAAGATTATATGATCACTTAAAAAAGTCATGTGCCTTTATGTTTAAATCTTTACCATTCATGTAAGATCCAATTGTCAAGATTTATAACTCTCACTCTCACACCTAACCACTGGAGAGGAGTGGTTTATTATGAAAGTGAGAGAAGTAAATTTGGGCCGTATAACCATACATGGATGGTCAAGATTTGGTTACATGATCACGTAAAAAAGTCACATGACTTTATATTTTAATCTTGACCATTCATGTAAGATCCAATGGTTAAGATTTACTTCTTTCACTCCACAGTTAACCACTCCTTTCATGTGATACACTCTCTATATATAGGAAGCATATCACATGAGAAGAGCGGTTTATTATGAGAGTGAGAGATAAATTTGGGCCGTACAATCATACATGGATGGTCAAGATTTAAGGTTGTTCAAAGGTTACATGATCACGAAAAAAGGTCATGTGATTTTATGTTTTAATTTTAACCATTCATGTAAGATCCAATCGTTAAGATTTACTCCTCTTACTCTGTCAATTAACCACTTATCTCATGTGATACACTTTCGATATATAGGGAGCATATCACATGAGAGGAATGGTTTATTATGAGTGTAAGACGAGTAAATTTGGGCCTATAACCAAATATGGATGGTCAAGATTTAAGGTTGTTCAAAGGTTACATGATCATGTAAAAAGGTCATGTGACTTTATGTTTTAATCTTGACCATTCATGTAAGATCCAATAGTCAAGATTTACACCTCTCACCCTATAGGGAGTGTATCACATGAGAGCATGCTTTATTATAAGAGTGAGATAAATAAATTTGGGCCGTATAACCATACATAGATGGTCAAGATTTAAATTTATTTAAAGGTCACATGATCACTTAAAAAAGTCATGTGCCATTATGTTTTAATCTTGACCATTCACGAAAGATCCAATGGTCAAGATTTACTACACTCACTCTCACAGTTAACCATTCGAGAGGAGTGGTTTATTATGAGAGTGAGAGGAATAAATTTAGGCTGTATAACAATACATGGATGGTCAAGATTTAAATTTATTTAAAGGTCACATGATCACTTAAAAAAGTCATGTGCCTATATGTTTTAATCTTGACCATTCACGTAAGATCTAATGGTCATGATTTACTACTCTCACTCTCACACTTAACCCTTTGGAGAGGAGTGGTTTATTATGAGAGTGACAGGAGTAAATTTGGGCCGTATAACCATGCATGGACAGTTAAGATTTAAGGTTGTTCAAAGGTTACATGATCATGAAAAAAGGCATGTGACTTTATATTTTATTCTCGACCATTTATATAAGATCCAATGGTTAAGATTTACTCCTCTCACTCCACAATTAATCACTCCTCTCATGTGATACGCTCCCTATATAGAGGCGTATCACATGAGAGGAGTGGTTTATTATGAGAGTGAGAGGAGTAAATTTGGGCTGTACAACCATACATGGATGGTCAAGATTTAAGGTTGTTCAAAGATTACATGATCATGTAAAATGTAACATCCACAAAATTTTATCGTTTTTTGCCTAGTTGTTCGGTTTTTATTGAACAACTGAGAATAATTAAAATTCGACTAAATATTTATTTAAGGTCAATTAATTAGCATTTAGAGAGATTAGATGTGAGGGAATTAGATTAGAAGCATAGAAGATTTCATAGAAATTTTTCCTAAACCGATTTACCGATTTAAAGAAAATCGGTAAGATTTCGATATTTTAAACTATTAGAACCGAATCAATAGGATTATGCACCCAAAACCCTATGCTTCAATGGCTGAATACTCAGCCACATATCACCCAATTGGTGGCGCAAGAAAGGCCACAAAATGAAGAGAGTTGGCTGAAATTTAGCCACTAGCTCCCAACTAATCAAAATCTATGTTGAGAGCTACTTCATGAAGCCTTAGTGAGATTTTCTTTCTTTTCCCTTCAAGCAGAAATATGTTCACTCTCTCCCTCTTGCAGCTCCTTTTTCTCTTCTCCTTTCAACCTACTTTATCAACCTTCAAGCTTTGATAAGATATCATCCATCTAAACTCAAAATCTAGCAAGATTACATTCAAAGAAGGTAGAGATTCAACCTCTTTTCTTGTTTCCTTGGTTATGGAAACTGTTTGGGGTTTTAATTTTCTTCACTTCTTGATATGTTATTTGGATATATATGATGATTATTGGCTGGTTTGATGGCTATTTTTGTGTTTAAATTGAATAGGAAGTGAAAAGGGATGAGAATAGAAAGAAGTGAGAGGCTGGATGATAAAAAACCCTACGGTAGTTCGTATGGCGGAGTGTACGGCTCTGCCTATAGCCATTTAAATTTAACAAAAATATTTTTATGTGAAATAGACATCTAGGGCTTTCCAACCATATAGATTATAAGGCCATTGGGTTAGTGATGCGGGAGATATGAATTTTGGAATTTTGACCTAGGTTTTTGAGTTTGATTATGGGCAGACAAGGTTGTTCATGGAAAAACCTGCCCTATACAACTTGGAATTGAATGAAACTAACGTTGTTAGAAATCTTACTTATAGGAGAACACTCCACAAAAATTTCAAAATTAGATTCGGTCTCAGTTGCTGTAACATCCCCATTTTCATCTAAGCTTGGTGTCTCTGGCTAATTAGAGGGGTTAGCGATTAATTGAGAGCTAATCGACTAATCTCGAGAGCAAGAGCTTAGTAGATTAAAGGCAAGTCAACAAGATAATTGAAAGTCAACGATTAATTAGAAAATCCAACAATTAAAGCATAATACATTAAAAGTTACAGTTATGAGCCTAATTGCCCAATCCTTGTTAATCCATAATTTAGAACATATAATCAAGGTGACCTAACCTTATTAACAAAGTCCATGACAAACATTACATCTTAATCACATATGACAAATTAACCCTCACACCCTGTATACATAATTAATAAGGAAAATCCTTTTCAATGAAAATGTGTTAAAGTGTAATTAAACTAATTGAATTAAATAGCATTTAGATAATTTTAACAATTATGAAAAATTTAGAAACTTCCCTTTAATTATTGTTTGAAAGTTTGGTCAAGGCAAGAGTTATATCCAACCATCCATTTGCTTTCTTATCATGCACCATTAGATCAAGAGTCTATGTTAATAGTATTTCTTGAGTCAAGCCAAGAGATGTCTTATCCTCTATCAAGATTGTGACACTTGGAGTGATCATATCCACCCAAGCCAATCCTAAGAGTGGTCATGCCTTTAACCACTTGAAAAACACTAAATGGTCTTTACCCAAATGCCAAGACTCAAGGAAAACACGACCCACCCTTTTACCCTAAGATTCCTAGCTTTCTTGCTTGAAAAAGTAGTTAAACTCACCTACTTCCTCTTGCTTGTTGGAGAAGCAAAACACATCAGCCCACTCCCCCATTTCTTGCACCAAAACCAGCCCCCCCTCACTCTCTCATTTGTGATTTTCATCCTCTCACTACAAGCCCAAGCTCCCACTTCTCTCTAAACTTCATCCTAGATCTTTTGTTCTTCTAACCTTTCTTGTTCTTGTTCTCTCTTTCTCACCTTATTCAACCCTCTTTCCTTTCACCACCCTCACAAACCCTTCAAGGACCACCCTCTTTGGTTCTTGAGGAAGCAAAACAAATACTCACTTAGCCCCATTATCAAGCTCAAGAAGAAAGAGGCCATCTCCAACACCTTTCTTTCTCCTCAAGCTTTCAAGAAATCCACTTGGTAGTGACTCTAACCCCTCTTTCTTCTATGTTTTTCAAGCTTTAGAACTCCTAAGCTCTCCATAGCTAGGTAGTTTTAAAACTTTCTCTAAAGGCCTTATGGCCATGTTTTCATTATGTGAAGTTGTTTGTGATTTTTGCTCTTTTTTTGGAAAATGATTTGTTGTGCATTTATTCTTATTTTGAACCAAACTTTTTAGAACTCAAATATTGATTTTTCACCAAGATCTCAAAGTATAAAAGTGGTTTGGAAGAGAAAAATGGTCACTTGAGGAGAAAACTTAATGTTTTTACAAGTAAACTCATTGAAACCAAAACGGTGGAAGCTGGAAAATTCTGGCAGTCTGTAAGGTGTGACTAATAACACTTTCAATATAACTCCAAATGCAACAAACCTAATTTTAAATGAAAATAGACTCATAGAGCTTTTTATACATATAAAATACATGAAATTTGGCCTTAAAATGAGAGAGATATGAATTTTCAAAGTGTGTTGTCTCCAGATGTGTTTTTGTTCGGGCAGTATGTAATAAAATCTTAATAAATCAAGTTATACAGAACATTTTTGAGTGGGACGAAGTTTTTTGGAAAGCTAAGACATAGAGGAACATCCCCATAAAACAGTTTTGGCAGATTCGTTGTGAGGAGCTTGTAGTATAGTTTAAAAATCACTATACCGAGAATAAACTTAAAAGCTAAGTAGCCAGAATAAAATGTGCATATCTCAAGCTACAAATTGAAATTTTGACTGGGATTTGCTTTGTTTAAAAATAGACTCAGAGAACTAATCATACCAAAATTCAAGTCAAAATTGTAAAAGATGAAATTATGGTGAATTTTTGAGATTCTTGGCCTTGTAAAAGTAAAATTGGTTATGGTTAAGTTTTAAATGATAATGAGAATAAGCTTAAAAACATTAAGACCCTTATATTAAGTATTGAAAAACCTTCATAATTCAATTTAAAAGTTTCAAAAAGGATAATGGATAAAATTGGCCCTATGCCTAATAAAAGAATTTTATACAAGAGGTAACCTTAATTAAAAGCTTGCACCAAATTTACTAAGCTAAGCTCATAAGACTTTGTGTGTAATGTATGCCTCTATGTGTCAACATGATGACAATGATCATGATGATGATGATATGATAATGATAATGATGATGATGATATGATCATGATAAGTATATGTTGATGATATGATGCTTTATGATATGCGATATTGGATTCTCTGTTTGGCAAAATTTTGGGAAGTTTTGGTCTCACTAGTTATCTTCTTGAGTGCAAAAATTATGGACTTAGAAATATTTTGCATCATAATAAAATAAACTAAGGGTGTGATCCTTCAAAAAGGAAGGTGACCCAAAGTAAGCTCCCTTCACTCACAACTCACATGAGGCATGGCATGACCCAACTAGTGTGAGTATAGAGGATAGGGCTTACATGAGGCATGGCATGACCCAGCTAGTGTAAGTACCGAAATTTCATGGTGGTGACGGCCACGATATGAGCTCATTACCACTTATGTTTAGTGGGTGAAAAGAAAAGACTTAAAGATAAAGTCAAGTTAAGAAAAGAAAAGGGACTTTGGTCCAAACCCTTGAAGGGAAGAAGTTAAGAGAAGCTTATAGCATAGTCATGCATGTTTTATGTAATTATACTTGTGCTCATGTATATTATGATATAAATGATTAGAGAGTATGTTAAAATTGAATCCGTTTCGGATATTCATGTTTTCGAAAATGTAAGAATTGGACCTTATGCATGCTCACTGTTTTCATTTATAAAACCAAAATAGCTGGGATGATGATGATGACACTTTAGTGTTGGATTCGAGTCCTACTGAGAAATCTTATTTCTCACTCTAGTTACCTTTCCATATCGTCACCAGAATCCGATGGCACCTTCGATGGAGTGGAGCATGGATCCCCCATACTGTGAGCGGACGTGTGACGTAGGATGCCAGACGAGCTGTTTTAGGACTTATAACGACCATCGCTCTACACCTTCGCATATTCCTTTTTGAGATGGGCTTTGTCATTTAAGTTTGTACTCAGTATCTAGTATTTGCATCATGGCACGACCATGAGCCTCCTTTGATGTAATGATTAGCCATGTAATGCAATGTATTTGTGAATTACTATTTACTTACCTTTCTCTTGTTTTATGATATTGGGGTATGTATTTTATGCGACACGCTCTTTCCCTATCTGTCTTCTTGCTCCAGGCTTTATTTTCCAAAACGTTGCAAAGCAATGACGTATTTCAAAAATTTTTTTTTATAATACATATACCGTATTTTTCATATAACTTAACTTATAAATGAAGTTTGATTTTCCACGAGTATAAGTAACAACTAAAAAAATGCCGTAATACAACTTAAGCGTAGTATGGGTTTATTAGGGTGTTACAGTTGCTCCCAATGATTCAAGGAAATCGCCTTAAGTCCAAATCGGGCTAGAACAAGGCAACCCATAAGGTTAAACAGCGGAGCTTATAACTCAAGCTCTACTCAAGCAAACGAAATGGAACTTATTGCAAATGAAAGCTTGTCCTGTTATCTTTAATGTCATAAAAATTTCATATGATTTGAATTGGTTTTCGATTTTTAGTGGATTTTTACTTTTAAGTGTGTAATTTTGGCCAACTACAGGGTAGGCCGAGATAGAACTTAAATAACTTGAGCTACATTTATCAAAATTAGATGGGACCAAAGAGGCTAGAAAATAGACACAACACTCCAACATATCCAAAATTTAGGTTTAAATGAGTTAAATAGAAATTATGGCTTATTTTACAAAAATTGGGTTGAGTGAAAGTGCTTAGACAACAACTATACTTTAAATGCAACTAATATTCCTATGAAATTGATGTTGAATTGTCAATGAAATGTTGTGATTTTTACTGTAAAATTGGTTGTCTGAGTCTTGGCACTATTCATAGGGAAGCGACACACGTTAGTTATCTTTGTGAAATTTCATAAAGCCTATGCATGAGTTATAAGATACATTTAGATACATGTACATTTTTCAAGAAATTCATAAAGGTTATGTTATGATAGAAGTTCCATAATACTTGGTCCAAATTTCTGGATTAAGGTTAAGGGAGTAGATCGGTGGGAAGGTCAGGGATAGTAAACCGGCATTCCTATATAGGAACGAGCTCGATCCTGAGAAGCAGACTATTACCCAGGAGTGGAATAGCCAAGAACTCCCAGGGGACTAAGTAATGGAAAAGCTTATAATACTAAGTTTAAGAATGAGTATTTGCATGGTTGCATTGCAAAGTCATTGTAAGTTTTTTATGGATTGACTATTATGTTTACTTGCTGCTATCTATTATTTACTCTGTTCATTATTCTGTATATTGCTATTTAGCAGTTTATTCTGTTTCTTCTACTGTCTTAAGTAAAATTGAACCTTACCTCGGATTAGGTATTTTCTTAAACTTATTAAATGAGGGTAGTTCACTTTGATGCCATTTTTTTCTATATGATTAAATGAAAATTATAGCACCCTCCTAAGTACGGTACTATGCTTAAGTCATAATACCTCACCTAGGAGTTGTTATTGTCACTTAGTCGGACCTTGTCTGGCAGCAACCTTCGGCCACCTTTAATCTTACTAGTCAACTCCGCCTCGGAGGACCTTTTTCAGAACTCCTGAATTATCTGGAGATAACACGGAAATACATATAGGAGTGAGAATTATAAATTCTTAATAGGATTCATTAAACTACCATATACTACCATATACCGGGGTTGTATTCAATGCCTTGATTCCTGACTTCTGGGGTTGTATTGAACACCCTAGACTTCCGGGTTTAAGTATCTTAGATTCTATATTCTCATCCTTCACTCTAGATTTCAAGTGATTTTCGACATCTGACCTTAAGCCACAATCAGTCTTTCAACACTTTTATGAATGTTTTCTAAATTTCGAGTTTCGACATTAACCATTCCCGATCCGGTTTGCTATTTACCAAGTCCCGAGTTCTGGCATTAACGATACCTGATCGAGTTTGCTATTTACTAAGTTCCGAGTTCAACCTTAAGTATATCATTCCGAGTTCAACCTTAAGTACACTCTACTGAGTTCAACCCTAAATATATCATTCCGAGTTCAACCTTAAATATGTCATTCTGAGTTCCACCTTAAGTAACCCTATCTAGCTCTTCGTTTGCTAAGTCTCGAGTTCTGATATCATCGTAGCTTGATCTAGTATTCATACATGTCTTCAGCCAGAATTGCACTCTTATAAGAGAAAATTCACTAAAAATAGGAATCTGGGTGAAATCATGTGAAATTTATATCAACTTAAAGCTAACAGAACAAGCTTTCAAATGAATGAAGTTGCATCTCATTTACATGATTATAATTTGACATATAAGCCCTAAAACTTGACCCTACTGGACTACCTTGTTCTAGCCCAGATTGGGCATAGGGCAACTTTCTCGACTCACTGGGAACAAATGGGACCTTAACTAACTCAGAAATTTTTATGGGATATTCTCCTATGTGTAAACTCTCTAACAAAGTTGGTTTCACTCAATTCTAACTCATATAGGGCAAGTTCTTCCCTGAACAATCTAGTCTGGCCAGAATCAAACTCAAAAACCTAGGTCAAACTTCAAAAATTCATATCTCTCTCAATACTAATCCAATGGCCTTATATTATATATATATATGGAAAGCCCTGAATATCTACTTTCATATAAAATTAGTTTCATCAGATTTAACTAGCTATAGGCAGAGCCGTACACTCCGCCGTACGGACTGCCGTGGATTTTTCACCTAGATAGCATCCTAATTCTCTACTCCTTCTAGTTTTCTCCTTCTAATTTTAATTCCAACTCAAGATTTCATGTTAATCCAGCCATAAACCATCAAATACATCCAATATATCATCAAATAACTGAAGAAAAGTGAAATTTCATGCAGCTACAGTTCAGAGAATTTAAGAACAGAAATGGAATCCTACTTCCTTTGGGTGTGATTCTGCTAGATTTTGGAGCTTGGATTGATAAAATCTTGTTAAGCTTGAAGGAGTGATGGAGTTAGTTGAATGGAGAAGAGGAGAGGAAGGCTGAAACAAGGAGGAAGTAGCGAAAATTTGTTGAAGGCAAAGGAAGGAATGTGTTATTAAAACCTTGAGGAAGTAGTTGAGAATTTGTAATTTGATTGTTTGAGAGTTGAAGGCTGAATTTCAACCAACTCCCTTCATTCTTGTGGCCTTCCTTGCGCCACTATTGTAGGTTAAGTGGTTAAGTTTTCAGCCACTTGATGTAGGGTTATTGAGTGTAGAATCCTATTGGTTGGTTTATTGGATTTAAAACACCGTAATCTTATCGATTTCCATTAAATCGGTAAATTGCTTTAAGAAAATTTCCATGTAATCTCTTATGCTTCTAACCTAATTGCCTTATATCTAACTCAATTAATAGCAAATTAATTGATCCTAAATAAATATTCAATCAAATTTTAATTAATCCCAATTATTCGATAAAAATGGAACAATTAGGCGAAAAACAATGAGAAAAATCCTAGTGGATGTTACATTACCAACCTCCTTAAAAGAATTTTGCCCTCAAAATTCCTTTATCCCTAGTAAGCTAGCTGAATGCTGTAGACCTCCGCATACACTGAACTTCATATTGAGGTGATCGGGCTCAATATGCAGTCGAGTGCGATAGAGAAACTACAACGCACAACAAGGCTGCCATGCACAAACATCTATGTCCTTTTTATGTAAGGACCTAAAGCATGACCTTTCTAAATAGAGTATGCCTCCTCGGAAGCATAATCAGCCCATCCCAGGTCCGGGTAGGACAAATTGCTCTGATACCGTTAATGTAACACCCTCCCAAGTACGGTACTATACTTAAGTCATAATACCTTACCTAGGAGTTGTTACTGTCATTTTGTTGGACCTTGTCTGGTAGCAACCTTCAGCTGCCTTCAATCTTACTAGTCAACTCTACCTCAGAGGACCTTCTTCAGAACTCCTGAACTATCTGGAGATAACACGGAAATAAATATAGGAGTCGGAAGTATAAATTCTCAGTAGGATTCATTAAACTACCATATCTTTGTGTCGTCATTATTATCTCCAGCTGCTTCGATTTATTATGAAAAAGTGAACATAATATACGAATTATTTCATTTTATAGTTCGAAAACATAATATCCGAAGCAGAGTTCATTTTATTCATACACTTGTCATTTGGGTGAGCCGATACAAAATCAATTCATGAATTATACTATGAATAATATCTGAAACATATTAAAATGCACATGCCTTTACTTGTACATGAATTTGTGCAGATATATAAAATTTACTTTTCTTTCTTTATCTTCCTTTACTTGTTACACATATTCCAGAGTACGATCGCCATGTCATACTCTATCGGGGTGTGATCACCATGTCACACTCTTTAGGAATACGTTCTTCCTGCCACGTCCCAGAGTATGATCGTCATGTCATACTCTATCGGGATGTGATCGCCATGTCATATTCCTTAGGGAGTGGGATCATTATGCCATATCTCAGAGTACGATCGCTATGTCATACCCCATCAGAGTGTGATTGCCATGTCACGTCCCTTAGGATGTGCTTATCATGCCATATTCCAGAGTATGATCGCCATGTCATACCCCATCAAAGCATGATCGCCATGTCATGATCCTTAGGAATATGGGACCTTTATCATATCTTTCATCATAAAATCTTTACATGCCACCATAATTTTTTGGTACTTACACTAGCTGGGTCATGCCATGCCTCATGTAAGCCCTATCCCCTATACTTACACTAGTTGGGTCGATGCCATGCCTTGTATGAGTGGGACGCTTGCATATGCTTAAATCTTTATTCTTTACTGCCCTTGGTTAGTCTGATCTAGGAGTGAGCTCAACTCATTGCCGTCACATAATCTTGACCCAATAAGGAGTACCTACATGTCTCTAGGTGGGAGGGACTCAATTGGCCAATGCGCTCCAACATAGAGGGACCCAAAAGTTTTAGCCGCCTTCACTAGGGGAGGGATTTAATGTGCAACTGCCTCCAAGTGAAGGGACTCACATCTTTATCCTTCTTGCCTTCTACTGGAGGGACCCAAATAATCGCCTCCAGGTGAAGGGATTCAGATTTAATATGTTCATATTATTTCATTCTTATACATAATCATGCATGGACACGGAATGTACTTTCATACATATAGCTTCATCATTTATTTTCATATATCCTTGCATATCGATTTTCATGTTCACATCATGAGTGTTCATAACAGAAACTATCATACTATCATTATTATACTTTATATCATACTTAAATATTCTTAACACATCAATATTGATAACCTCCTTATATTTCTACTCGAATATTTTGGCAGCATAACGGATCATGTTAAGCTTCCTTATGAATAATGTCAGACAGCCAGGAAACTTTAATCAAACAACAAACCCAAGATAGAATATTGTAATCATACCAAGAATATAGCAACTTCATTAGGTGCAAGTTCTAGGGTCTTAAGCCTTAATCTATCTATGAAGCTTTTAACTTCTAAATCGATGTTCAGTGAGTTCGTGGAACTCCATTTCTGAGTTTTGAAATAATATTAGTCTCATATGTAAGGTCGATGTCTTGATTCCCGACTTCTAGGGTCATGTATTCAATGCCTTGATTCCCGACTTTCCGGGGTTGTATTCAATGCCTTGATTCCTGACTTCCGGGGTTGTATTGAAGACCCTAGACTTGAAGTTTAAGTATCTTAGGTTCTATATTCTCGTCCTTCACTCTAGATTTCAAGTGATTTCCGACATCCGACCTTAAGCCATAATCAGTCTTTCAACACTTTTATGAATGTTTCCTAAATTTCGAGTTCCGACGTTAACCATTCCCAATCGGGTTTGCTATTTACCAAGTCCCGAGTTCTGGCATTAACGATACCTAATCGGGTTTGTTATTTACTAAGTCCCAAGTTCAACGTTAAGTACACCCTTCCGAGTTCAACCTTAAGTATATCATTAGAGTTCAACCTTAAGTACACTCTTAGAGTTCAATCTTAAGTATATCATTCCGAGTTCAACCTTAAGTACACTCTGCCGAGTTCAACCTTAAATATATCATTCAGTTCAACCTTAAATACACTCTTCCGAGCTACAACCTTAAATATATCATTCCAAGTTCCACCTTAAGTAACCCTATCTAGCTCTTTCATTTGCTAAGTCTCGAGTTCCATATCAGCTGAAGCTTCGATCTAGTATTCATACATATCTTCAAAAATTGCACTCTTATAAGAGAAAATTCACCAAAAATAGGAATCTGGGTGAAATCATCTGAAATTTATATCAACTTAAAGCTAACAGAACAAGCTTTCAAATGAATGAAGTTACATCTCATTTACAAGATTATAATTTGATATATAAGCCCTGAAACTTGACCTATTGGATTACCCTATTACAGCCTAGATTGGACATAGGGCAATTTTCAGCTCACTAAACAAATGGGACCTTAACTAACTCGAAAATTTTTATGGGATATTCTCCTATGTGTAAGCTTCTACTAACGAAAGTTAGTTTCCACTCCAATTCCAGAGTTGTATAGGAAGCGAGTTCTTCCCATAAACAATACTAGTCTGCCTTGAGAATCAAACACTCAAAAACCTAGGTCAAATTTCAAAAATTCATATCTCTCTCAATACTAATCCAATGGCCATATATTATATATGTATGGCAAATCTCTGAACGCTCATCACTTTCATATAAAAAATAGTTTCATCAGATTTAACTAGATGTAAGGCAAGAGGCCGTACACTCCACCATAGAGACTATGCACAGTGGGACTTTTCTTACCTAAGATAGCATCCTAATTCTCGAAACTCCTTCTAGTTTTCTCCTTTCTAACTTTAATTCCAACTCAAGATTTCATATTAATCCAGCCATAAACCATCAGAAATACATCAATATATCATCAAATAACTGGAAAGAAGAGTGAAATTTCACATTCAAGCCACTGATTCAGAGGGAATTTAAGAATAGAAATGCGAGATCCTACCTCCTTTGGGTGTGATTCTACTAGATTTTTGAAGTTTGGATTGATAAAACCTTATTAAGCTTGAAGGAGTGATGGAGTTGGTTGAATGGAGAAGAGGAGAGGAAGGCTGAAACAAGGAGGGAAGTGAATTGTAAAATTTGCTTTGAAGGAAAGGAGAATGTGTTATTAAAACCTTGAGGAAGTAGTTGAGAATTTACAATTTGATTGGTTGAGAGTTTAAGAGGTGAATTTCAGCTAACTCCCTTCATTCTTGTGGCCTTCCTTGTGCCACTTTATTGTAGGATTAAGTGGCTGAGTTTTAGCCATTTGATGTAGGGTTAGTGAGTGTAGAATCCTATTGGTTCGATTAGATTAAAATGTTTAAAATACCGTAATCTTACCGATTTCCATTAAATCGGTAAATTGCTTTAAGAAAATTTCCACGTAATCTCTTATGCTTCTAACCTAATTCCCTCATATCTAACTCAATTAATTGCTAACCTTTCCAAATAAATATTCAATC
>CM062517.1:49454999-49489684 GCA_031439585.1 Pterocarpus macrocarpus
TATGAATAATACAAATCTACTAGCGTATTAAAATATAATAACACCAATATACTGGAAACATAAAATCTGCACATGCCTATACTTGTACTTGAATTTATGTAGATACACATAATTTTCTTTTCCTCCTTTATCTGCCTTTACTTGTCATATATATTCCAAAGTACGATCGCCATGTCATACTCCATTGGGGTGTGATCACTATGTCACACTCTTTAGGAATATGTTCATCCTACCACGTCCCAGAGTATGATCGCCATGTCATACTCCCTCGGGGTGTGATCGCTATGTCACATTCCTTAGGGTATGGGATCATTATGCCACATTCCAGAGTATGATCGCCATGTCATACCCCATTAGAGCGTGATCGCCATGTCACATTCCTTAGGAATATGGACTCATCATCATGTCTTTCATCATAGAATCATAAATACACAAGCTTCATACCTTATTCTCAAATGATCATACTTGCATGGTATTCATATACGTCACGTAATAACATTAACACACAAATATTTAGAACTAATTTCTGCTAGAAATTCGGGAGCATGACGGATCATGTCTGCTTCCCCATGAATAGTGCCAGAATACTAGTAAAACCAATCAACCATTCAAATCAATATGGGATAGCAAACTTATAACCACAATATCAATCATATGGTGTGTCAAAATCAACAGGAATATCAATAGAGTTTTCTGCTCACTCTATCCTCTTCTGCCTGAATTTTGTAAAATTCACCTTTATTCCTATTGAACTCATTTAAACCTGAATTTTGGATATGTTATAGCTCTATGTGTCTAATTTCCAACCCTTTTAGTCCCATCTCATTTTGATTTGTATAACTTAAGTTATTTATATTTTATCTCAGACTGCCCTACACTTAGCCAAAATTGTATCCTTATAAGTGAAAATTCACTAAAAATAGGAATCTAGGTGAAATCATGTGAAATTTATATCAAATTAAAGCTAATAGAATAAAATTTTAATAAAAGAAGTTGTATGTCATTTCCATAAGTATATCTTGAGATATAAGCCCCGTAACTTGATCCTACTAGACTACCCTATTCCAGCCCGATTTGAACTTAAAGTAACTTCATTGATGTTCTGGGAATAATTGGAAATGACTCTAACTTTGAAATTTTTACGGAATGTTTCCTTACATGTTAGATTTCCAACAGCATTAGTTGCACTCAATTTAGAGTTGTGTAGGGTGAGTTATATCCTTCTCAATTAATATTGCCTAGATGAG
The DNA here is from genome assembly GCA_031439585.1 of Pterocarpus macrocarpus. Lineage (NCBI taxonomy): Eukaryota > Viridiplantae > Streptophyta > Magnoliopsida > Fabales > Fabaceae > Pterocarpus > Pterocarpus macrocarpus. The sequence continues at coordinate 49,456,247 of CM062517.1, forward strand.
AAGCTAGATTTCTTGGTCAAACTTCTAAAATTCATAACTAATTATATACTAATCCAATGGGCTTATATTTTATATAGTTGGAAAGCCCTAGATGTCTATTTTCATCTAAAAATAGTTTCATCTCAGTTTGAAGTTTATAGGCAATTCCATATAGTGCACAAGTACTGACGCCGCAGGGATTTTGAGGAAAACTTGATTCTGTTTTGTTGATTCTTGTGTTCATCATTCAATATCCAATCAAACCCAAGCAAACATATGCTAAATCAATCATAAATCATCACATCATCACCATAGATCATCATTTATATGAGTAGAAGAAACTTTCTAATCATCATCAATCCAAGAAAATCAACCAAGCAAGTGAATCCTACCTCTAGCAAGTAAGTTTCTTGATTAAGATTGATGTTAGTGGGTAAGGAAGTGGATAAAAGCTTGAAAGGAAGTGAAATGAAGGAGGAGAAAAAGAAGAAAATGAAGAAGGAGAGACAAGAAAGTGGCAGTCATAACACACAAGGAGAAAGGAGACAAATAAAAATCTCTTTGAGTTAATTAATGGTGGTGGTTTGATCTTTCAAACCTCATTGGCCCTTGGCATTTGTGGTTCAAATTGAACCAACTCTCTTCTTGTGTAGTGGTTGTCCATGTGCCACTTTTTGAGGCTAGGTGGATGAGTTAGTGACCATAGGATCTAGGGTTTTCAGTTGAATAATTCTATTGGTTCGGTTCTGGCCATTTAAATTACCGAAATTCTACTAGTTTTTCTTTAAACTAGCAACTCTTTTCTACTTACTTTTACTAAGATTTTCTAATTGGCTACTCTCATTTCCTTAACTCTAGTCTATCTAATTAACATGTATCTAATTCATATTTAATATTTAGCTGTCTTCTATTAACCGTAGTCATGCAAATTAATCGAATAATTTGATTAATTATGTAAATTGAATGTTTTAAACTTTCTGGACGTTATAGTTGGTCGAAACAATATAAAAGTTTCTAGTGTGATTCTTTCATCTCTTATCTTGCCATTTGAGTTTATCACATAAGTTCTTTTCTTCGTATACTTAATCTGAAAAAGATTTATAACTGTTTAAAGTAGAACAAAATTGTTTATAAACTAACAAAATTGCTTCTGCAATCTTGGACTTGAGATATTTGTTTTTATCAAAGTTTTTCAGATATTATTGTTCACTGAAAGCACGGTTCAACCCCCTATCTCATTCTCTCTCATCCAACACCTTCTTCTTTTTTTTCTTCTTCTCTTCTTCCTTATTTTTCTTCTTCTTTTCTTTCTCAGAGCCTTGAAGTTTCAAACCCATGGCTGAAAATGTTTTCATGGTGGTTGCAGGGTGTTTGTCATCCTTCCTATCCCTATCAATAAGAAGTTGTGTTCTAGTGAAGACACGAGTGAGGAGCATGCCATAAGGTAGAGTGGTATGACTCCTTCTTGCAACATCTATGGCAGAAAGAGTGTAATCCGAAATCAACCTAACCAGGTTTATCCTTCTCCTATTCATGAGGCAGAATATGACCATTTGGTCTGCCGCTGTCATACCATCAATGTTCCCCATCCTGGACAGCACTATACATTGGACTACAGAATATATAGCCCAAATAGTTGTGAAAAGATGGTAATTGTGAATGTCCCTTACTTGCATATGTCATTTGCCAATAAGGACTTTAGAAACTTCCTTTTCAGTGGCCCTAAGCTATTCCCACCATTTGGCACCACCTCGGCACAAAACACCATCATTTGATGTGTAGATGATATGGGCTATGTTAAAGGACAGCACTTGAATCTCAAAACTTCCAACAATATCCTCAGTGATGTATTGTCTTCATCAACGAGAGCAAAAGTACAGTAGAAAGCAGCAACTAATACTATGTAGGTGTCTTCAGAAATCCTAAAAAAAATCTTTCCACCCTTGGAACTCAAACACCTCAACAATCTGAGAGAGAGAAGAGAAGTTTTCCATGGCACGATTATATGTTCAATAAGATAGCGAGTTTGGAATTACATGTATGAGTTTTAAAGTGCCCTAATTCTCGAATTCCAAGGTTTGGGTATATGGTTTCATGGTCTGGTACCAACTTTCGAGTTTGGATTGAAGATAACTGACTTCCGAGTTTAGGTTCTATATTCTTGTCCTTGACTTTCGATTTTAAGACAATTTATGTATGTGATTTTCCGATCTCCGACCTTAAGCCACAATTAGTCTTCCAAAACTTTTATGAATGTTTCCTAAGTTCCAAGTTTCGACATTAATTATACCTGATCTAGCTCTCTGTTTGTTAATTCCCGAGTTTCGATATTAACTAAACTTGATCTAGTATCACACATGTTGCATAACAATATTAACGCACCATCACTTAGAACTATCATCGATTCCTGCTCAAAGTCGGAAATCATGTTTATCACTTCGGAAACAGGAAATTGTGCACAATCCGATTAAACTCAGTGATCAACATGGAGCTCGGAACCTGATATTGCTTATTCTGCTTGAACTCGGTGCTAAAAACCTCATAACTGAACTAGCCAAATTCAACACTTCAAACTCAAGATCCAATGGCTGAGAACTCACCCACTTTACCCCCTTAGGATGGTGCCATTTTGAGCCACTAGATAGAGGAGGAGTGGCCAAGTCTCCACCACCCAACTCACCAATCACATTATGACTCAACCACTATAAAATTCAACTAACTTCCACTTTCTTCCCTTGATATTCTCGACCCCATCAGTAGCTGACTCTTCTCTATTCTTTCCTCATTCTTCTCCTCCCTCACTTCACCTTACTTCCACCTTCAAGCTCCATCCCTCTTCCACACCAAGAACTTGCATCTAGCCAATATCTACAACAACCTAGAGGTAGGATTTCTAATTTCTGCTTCTTATTTCCATGGATTAAAGCTGTATGAGAGTTCAACTCTCTTCACTTCTTTGAAGATATACTTGATATGTGTGATAATTTATGGTTGGCTTATTAAGTATTTGGAGGGATTGAGATTGAATCTTGCATGGAACATAAGATAGAGAGCAAACTGGAAATTGAAAACCTAGGAGAACCTACGGCGGTCCGTACGGCGGAGTGTACGGCTCTGCCTACAGCTATTCAAATTTGATGAATCCATTTTTATATGAGAATAGACATTCAGGGCTTTCCATACATATATCATATAAGCCCATTGGATTAGTATTGAGAGAGATATGAATTTTTGAAGGTTGACCTAGGAATCAGGACTTTCATCCGATAGTGTGAATTAAGAAGGGTATAACTCACCCTACACAAGCCCAAATTGAGTGAAACCAACTTTGTTAGAAAGCTTACACATAGGAGAACATCCCATAAAAGATTCCGAGTTAGATACGGTCCCATTTGATCTCAATGGTTCAAGGAATTTTCCCTATGTCCAAATCGGGCCAAAACAGAGCAGTTCAGGAAGTCAAATTTCGGGGCTTATAACTCAAGCTCTACTAAAGCAAATAAAATAGAACTTGTTGAAAATGAAAGTTTGTCTTGTTGGATTTAATATGACATCAATTTTGTATGATTTGATTTTGGTTTCGATTTTTAGTGAATTTTCACTTCCAAGAGTGTAATTCGGACCTGTGACCGAATAGGCTGAGGCAAAATTTAACTATCTTGAGCTACACATATCAAAATGAGATGGGACGAAAAGGGTTGAAAACTACACACATAGAGCTATGACATATCCAAAATTTAGGTTTAAATGAGTTGAATAGAAGTAAAGATGGATTACACAAAATTCGGACAGAACTGAATAGAATTGGCTGAAATGACCAAATTGATGGTTTCACAAGTGTTAGTGAACATATAAGGCTTGAGTTGACGGTTGCAAGTTTTCCATTGATAGATATGTTAGATTGATTATACTGCTATGATTGATTTGTCCGTAGGAGCTAGCATTATGCAAAGGGAAGTAGGTCTGATCTGTTATGCTGCCAAAATTCCGGCAGAAATATGTGAATCACATGAATGTTATAAATATTTATATGTTATGCTCATAAGGTTCATATATGCAAGGATGAATTTATGTATGATATGAGTATATTATATTTACATGTGATGTTCATGTATGCCATGCATGCAAGCATAATTAGAATATGATATGAGAAATAAGGTATGAGACATATCCATGTATGCACAAAACATCTGCACGCATGATAAGATATGGAAAGGAAAGATAATAAGAACTTGCAAGAGGGACGTACTAAGCTATCACGTGAGGCATGACGTAGACCCAGCTAGGTAGACCAGAGCGATACTGTCTAAGACTTGGGCCAGCCCTCAATCAAAATAAATGGGAATAGACCGGTGTGAGGGTCAAGGAAAGTAAACCCGTCACTTATATATAGGTACGAGCTCGGACCTGAAAAGCAGGCTATTACCCAGGGATGAGAAAGGCCATTCACCTTCGGGGGACCAAGTACAGAACAGTAAGATCAAGTTGCAAGTTAAAGAAAGATATGAATTAAGTCAAGTGCACTTGCATACAGTCAAGTATAGCATCTATAAGTGCATCTTCAATTATCCCGTTAAGTCACACTGTTATTATGATTCTTGTTAAAGCATATTATACTATTCATATATCTATGTCTGTCATATGATATGGCAAGTGGTTGATAAAATATAATCCGCTTCGAGAAAGATATTTTCAACTTAAAATTGAACTGCTATTTGTTTATGTGTGCTCATATTTTCACAATAAACCGAAGCGGCTGGAATGTTTACGATGACACTGTAAGATTGGTTTGAGTTTACCTACTAAGAACCCTAGGTTCTCACTGCCTGCTTGTATGTTTTTCTTTTCCATAAACATTCCAACACCTAAGTTGGAAATCAAGTGCAAGGCGGAGTATAGGGCCACTCATTGAGCAAGAATCGGGCATAAGCCAGATCAAGAGACTATCGAAGCTAGCTAACGATTAGTCGGAAGTAGACAATGTATTATGTCACCACAATTTCTTTTAAAGTGTAATTATTTTATTCTCTGTGTATCAGAGACTATTAGTCAGTAATAATGTGAGAAATTAAAGGGCCATGTATTATATTTTCTATATTTTAAAGATTTCTTAGCACAATGATATGTCGTTAAACTACCAAATTAAAAACCTTTGCTTGGTTTAGGAAAAATTAGTTTAGTAATGAGCAAAGGATCGATCCACAAGGAATTGAATTAATTTAATTATTTATCTTATTTTAGATTCTGATTCTAATAAACTCTAAAAAGATAAAGTAATACAAAATAGGGGAGGGGGTTTGTTGTTTCTATAATTCAAACAAAATTATATAAAAAAAATTACACGAAAATAAAAATATAAACAAGGGCAAATGATGCTGTTTTGTTGAAATCAATTAAAACTGGTTATGGGATCCCTTTTCCCACCAAATTATATCATGCAATTAGTTCTTAATTTCATCCTCCAATTCGCCTTCTATCGTTACCAATCTTAGGCAATGAAATATTCTATTACCTACCTTCTTTTAAATAGATTAAAGAACATCCATTAACCTATTCTAATCACTAATTGACATAGGAAATATCCACTAAGTTCAATTAACAATTGCAATTAGAAGGACAGATTGATCTAAGTTTTGGTCTCTAACATAGGACTAAGTGACTTAGGTTATATTCTCCCTTGCATACAATCAAAACTTGACCATTAAGTTTGCACACAAGTTACTACATATGGATAAAGGATAATGAACATCATAATCTTAAATCTAGCAATCAGCCATAACATGGAATATAAGGGTGGCCAATCCAAACATGTCACATTACTACCATAATCATGAAGTGAGCAGGAGAATATAAACAACTCTCAAGAAAATAGAGGTCTGAAAATCAATTTAATTACATAATAATTTAGGATTCAAAGTTCATCCATAACCATAAAAATAACATAAGCTAACATTCTAAAGAAAACCATATCACAAATTGAAGAATACATGACATGAGTTAAGAAAGAAAGAAAACATGTGCAGACTAAAAGGTGAAAGCAAAGTTGCCCAAACTCTAATCTTCAGCACCTATCTCTTCTTCTTATCCTCAATTAAATCCCTAAAGAGGAGCAAAAAGTGATGTACACAGCTACAAGCTTGATGAAAATGTCACTTCTCCAACTCCAATATTATAACTATGGTTTCTAAGGATGAGTGGCTGAAATCTCTTTCTCTCTCCACAAAAATTTCTCTCTAGCAAGAGCCAAAATGCTCATTTGTTACCCCTCTCCCTTGTGGCTGCTGGTCTCTTGTCAAAATGTAATCTCAGCCATCCAAATTATAACTGCTCCAATTGTAACTCCACATTAAACTAGCTTCATAGGTTACATTCTCACAAAGCATTGGTGATTATCAGAAATAATTTTGATAATTAAGTTTTTAACAACCTATAATCAGACAATGAAAACCCACAAATGAATTGAACTCAATTGGCCCACCATTCATTAATTAAAATTGACAGTTTTGATTTTTTCAGGCAGCTTTACTTCACATGTAAATTTCATTGACCAAATGGATTTGAATGAGAGTCACCATTGGAAAGTTAACATCTTGGGCTTCATTTTTGGCTCTGGAATCATCCTATTTGGGCTTATATCAAGGGAGAACTGAATTGAGCAAAACTGCATTGAATGCGGTGACGGGTCTGCATTAGGTCCATCTTTGGCAGCATCAATCTTTTTGTTCCATTGGACTTTTTGAGTGATATTGGTGTCAAATTAAAGCTCTGGATGTCTACTTTCATTTCCAAGTGGAATCATGTCATTTTGACTTCGGACCAAAAATTTATGCCCTTGGAAAGGCATACTGCTCATACTATCCAGCACTCAATTCTTAGCATTTCTTGAATTAGCTCCAAATTGAGTCATTTTACTCTTTTTCAGCTCAAAAATCATCCTCAACCTTTATCCTCCTACAAAACACAAATAGTAAAATAAAAGCATTATATTTACAAGATTAAAGCTATGAACAAGCGTAGAAAAGAATATAAAATAAGTGAATAAAATGCACTTATCAATTTCCCCCACACTTGAACCTTGCTTGTCCTCAAGCAAGACTAAGATAAAACCTAAGCTAATCCACTTTCGTAGGAAATCACGATTGCATTTAGCATATGCAACAAGCCTTTAAACCTCTAGGTGGGCCATAAAGGATGAGTTATAGTCTCATGAGGGCTTCCAGCGATGATACCCACAAACACCTATTCTTTCCAGTATTTTTCAGATAACTAGAAATACACAACTTTGAAATCAAACAAGAAAAATGTTATCATCAACCATTCTCAAGAGAATGCATCCAATGAACATCATACTTAAGTAAATGAAACAACTAAGCTAATGGTGAAAAAAAAAAAAAACTATGCAACACTTTAAACAGGCCTCACTCTTTCCATCTCCACAATTCAAGCTTTCAATTTTCTTACAATCATGTCAAGCATCAAATTCTCTTAATTCATGCAAATGTCAAATCATCATCAAAACACCACAATGGAATCAAAAGGTCTTTTCTTTGGTTGTAATGGGGTCAATGGGGGTTGTAATGTATCTTAAGAAACAAAGGAAAAAGGAAATACACAAGAGTTTCTTTGAATTCCTAGAAATAGAGACATGAAAATGATAATGTAAGGATGTTTAAGTCAAAACTTCATAGAACAAACATGATGGTCAATTTTTTTAGTGTGGACCCTTCCTTCACCTTTCTTTACTCTTGTAACACTGTAACATACTTTGAACTTCAACTGAGTTTATTGAACACTCTTTTTTTCTTCTTTTTTTTTTTTTCATTCCACTAATTGTTGAAAGATAATAAATTCCCCTACACTTCTCATCTTTACCATACTTGAATTACCAATACGTTGCACATCAATCAAGTCTCTAACTCTATTCCATCAAAGAAACAAAGGTTAGGACAAAAATTTATATCAAGCTAGGTAAAGAAGATAAGGGTGCCAAAGAAAATAAGACTAAATTCTGTGAAGGCTCAAATTGGCTCACTAAAGATTTATGTTCACTTTGGAGCATCAAAATGTAGGGAACAGGTCCATTTGGCCATGGTGTTAGACAACAAAATGCCTTAATCATTTTCCAAAGTGGCAGAAATCAGTTTCAAGTCCAAAAGCACTTCAAAAGAGAATTTTCAGCTCAACAATCAAACAATTAAATCAAATGACTATCCAAGTGTAAATTTCAAGAATGCAAGCAAGGTTAAAGTATGCATTATAACTGTACCAAAAGCAAAGTAAGTAATGATTAAAAAGAGTATAACATCATAAAAATGCATTAACAAGAGAATGAAGTCAAATCCAACTCTAAACTTGTCATCAATCAAAGCTATGAATTAAAGCTCAAAATCTCATCATTTTTCTAGAAAGAATAAAAAAAACCTAAAACTAGACTTAAAAACAAAATTATGAAAAAAAAAAAACACAACCAGAATTTTTTTTTTAAAGTTTGATTTTTTTTTTTTTAAACAAAAAATTATCCTAAACCATTCCCTCCACACTTAGTCCTTACATTGTCCTCAATGTAAGACAAAAATATGAATTAAAGTGAAAAGGAAAAAGAAAAATAACAAACTACAAAAGCAAACAAAATAAAGGGGTAAAATGATAAAGAATAAGAGAAATCAAATCTAATTTCCAAAGCTCTCCATCCATTGGGTTGCCTCCCAAAAGCGCTTGGTTTATTGTCCTCAGCCTGACTTTTCCTCAGAAGATCAGAGATGGTATAGATGATACCAGCATCAAGCAGTTTCTAAATTTCCTTTTTCCCAACATCCATCATGTTAGGATTAAGTCTTCTTTGAGGTTCTCTACTTGGCTTTGCTCCATCTTCAATTAAGATCCTATGCATACACACAGAAGGGCTAATTCCCTTTATATTCGCAATTGACCATGCAATGGCTATCTTGTGGTCTCTAAGGACTCTAATAAGCCTTTCTTCTTGGGATGGTGTCAGATTGTTAGCAATGATCACAGGAAGTGTTTCTGTCTCTCCCAAGAATGCATATTTGAGATGACCTGGTAAAGGCTTCAATTCAAGCTCGGGTGCCTTAACAATGGATTGGGAAAGCTTCTCTTTAAGTGTAGGAAGCTCAAGGTATGTCACCATGTGTAGAAGAAGGGTCGATCCAATTAACGTCAAGTCCCCGGCAACGACGCGAAAATTTGATATATCGTTAAACTACCAAATTAAAAATCTTTGCTTGGTTTAGGAAAAATTAGTTTAGTAATGAGCAAAGGGTCGATCCACAAGGAATTGAATTAATTTAATTATTTAGCTTATTTTAGATTCTGATTCTAATAAACTCTAAAAAGACAAAATAACACAAAATGGGAGGGGGATTTTGTTGTTTCTATAATTCAAACAAAAATTATATAAAAAAATTATACGAAAATAAAAAAAATAAACAAGAGCAAATGATGCTGTTTTGTTGAAATCAATTAAAACTGGTTATGGGATACCATTTCCCCACCAAATTATATCATGCAATTAGTTCTTAATTTCAGCCTCCAATTCTCTTTCTATAGTTACCAATCTTAGGCAATGAAACATTTTATTACCTACCTTCTTTTAAATAGATTAAGGAACACCCATTAACCTATTCTTATCACTAATTGACATAGGGAACATTCACTAAGTTCAATTAACAATTGCAACTAGAAGGACAGATTGATCTAAGTTTTGGTCTCTAACATAGGACTAAGTGACTTAGGTTATATTATTCCTTGCATACAATCAAAACTTGACCATTAAGTTTGCACACAAGTTACGACATATGGATAAAGGATAATGAACATCATAATCCTCAATCTAGCAATCAGCCATAACATGAAATATAAGGGTGGTCAATCCAAATATGTCACATTACTACCATAATCATGAAGTGAGTAGGAGAATATAATCAACTCCCAAAAAAATAGAGGTTTGAAAATCAATTTAATTACATAATAATTTAGGGTTCAAAGTTCACCCATAACCATAAAAATAACTTAGCCTAACATTCTAAAGAAAACCATATCACAAATTGAAGAATACATGACATGAGTTAAGAAAGAAAGAAAACATGTGCAGACTAAAGGGTGAAAGCAAAGTTTCCCAAACTCTAATCTTCAGTACCTATCTCTTCTTCTTGTCCTCAATTAAATCCCTAAAGAGCAGCAAAAAGTGATGTCCACAGCTACAAGCTTGATGAAAATGTCACTTCTCCAAGTCCAATATTGTAACTATGGTTTTTAAGGATGAGTGGTTGAAATCTCTTTCTCTTTCCATGAAAATTTCTCTCTCTAGCAAGAGCCAAAATGCTCATTTGTTATCCCTCTCTCTTGTGGCTACTGGTCTCTTGTCAAAATGTAATCTTAGCCATCCAAATTATAACTGCTCCAATTGTAACTCCACATTAAATTAGCTTGATAGATTACATTCTCACAAAGCATTGGTGATTATCAGAAATAATTCTGATAATTAAGTTTTTAACAACCTATAATTAGAGAATGAAAACCCAGAAATGAATTGAACTCAATTGGCCCACCATTCATTAATTAAAATGACAGTTTCGATTTTTTCAGGCAGCTTTACTTCACATGTAAATTTCATTGACCAAATGGACTTGAATGAGAGTAATTCGAACACCATTGGAAAGTTAACATCTTGGGCTTCATTTTTGGCTTTGGAATCATCCCATTTGGGCATATATCAAGGGAGCACTGAATTGAGCAAAACTGCATTGAATGAGGTGATGGGTTAGCAAAGGAACTTTAAGGAGAACTAGGAACCAATTCCTTTTGAATTGAGACTTGATTCCACTTAATGGCAAAAAGAACATAAAGAAGAAAGATAAACCAATTCCTTAAGGATTAAGTCTTGCTTCCAATCAATGTCACAAGGAACTTCAAGGAGAATTAGAAACCAATTCCTTTTGGATTGTGACTGGATTCTATTCAATGGCAAAAAGAACTTAAAGAAGAAAGAGAAACTAATTCCTTAAGGATTAAGTCTTGCTTCCAATCAATGGCAAAAAGGTCTTAAAGGAGAATTAGAAACCAATTCCTTTTGCATTGAAACTTTCTTCCATTCAATGGCAAAAAGAACATAAAGAAGAAAGATAAACCAATTCCTTAAGGATTAAGTCTTGCTTCCAATCAATGGCAAAAGGAACTTCACGGAGAATTAAAAACCAACTCCTTTTGAATTGAGACTTGATTCCACTCAAAGGCAAAAAGCACATAAAGAAGAAAGATAAACCAATTCCTTTAGGATTAAGTCTTGTTTCCAATCAATGTCAAAAGGAACTTCAAGGAGAATAAGAAACCAATTCCATTTGAATTGAGACTTGATTCCACTCAATGGCAAAAAGAACATAAAGAAGAAAGATAAACCAATTCCTTAAGCATTAAGTCTTGCTTCCAATCAATGCCAAAAGGAACATCAAGGAGAATTAGAAACTAATTCCTTTTGGATTGTGACTTGATTCTATTCAATGGCAAAAAAAACTTAAAGAAGAAAGAGAAACCAATTCCTTAAAGATTAAGTCTTGCTTCCAATCAATGGCAAAAGGATCTTAGAGGAGAATTAGAAACCAATTCCTTTTGAATTGAAACTTGATTCTATTCAATGGCAAAAAGAACGTAAAGAAGAAAGATAAACCAATTCCTTAAGGATTAAGTCTTGCTTCCAATCAATGGCAAAAGGGATTTCAAGGAGAATTAGAAGCCAATTCCTTTTGAATTGAGACTTGTTTCCACTCAAAGGCAAAAATAACATAAAGAAGAAAGATAAACCAATTCCTTTATGATTAAGTCCTGCTTCCAATCAATGTCAAAAGGAACTTCAAGGAGAATTAGAAACCAATTCCTTTTGGATTGTGCCTTGATTCTATTCAATGGCAAAAGAACTTAAAGAAGAAAGATAAACCAATTCCTTAATGATTAAGTCTTGCTTCCAATCAACGGCGAAAGGATATTAAAGGAGAATTAGAAACCAATTCCTTTCGGATTGAAACTTTCTTCCATTCAATGGCAAAAAGAAAATAAAGAAGAAAGACAAACCAACACCTTTAGGATTAAGTCTTGCTTCGAATCAACGGCAAAAGGAACTTCAAGGGGAATTAGAAACCAATTCCTTTTGGATTGTGCCTTGATTCTATTCAACGGCAAAAAGAACGTAAAGAAGTAAGATAAGCCAATTCCTTAATGATTAAGTCTTGCTTAGAATCAATGGCAAAAGGAACTTCAAGGAGAAATAGAAACCAATTCCTTTTGGATTGTCTATTGATTCTATTCAATGGCAAAAAGAAGTTAAAGAAGAAAGAGAAACCAATTCCTTAAGGATTAAGTCTTGCTTCGAATCAACGGCAAAAGGAACTTCAAGGAGAATTAGAAACCAATTCCTTTTGGATTTTGCCTTGATTCTATTCAATGGCAAAAGAACTTAAAGAAGAAAGATAAACCAATTCCTTAAGGATTAAGTCTTGCTTCCAATCAACGGCAAAAGGATATTAAAGGAGAATTAGAAACCAATTCCTTTGGGATTGAAACTTTATTCCATTCAACGGCAAAAAGAACATAAAGAAGAAAGACAAACCAACACCTTTAGGATTAAGTCTTGCTTTGAATCAACGGCAAAAGGAACTTCAAGGGGAATTAGAAACCAATTCCTTCTAGATTGTGACTTGATTCTATTCAATGGCAAAAAGAACTTAAAGAAGAAAGAGAAACCAATTCCTTAAGTATTAAGTCTTGCGTCCAATCAATGGCAAAAAGATATTAAAGGAGAATAAGAAACCAATTCCTTTTGAAGTGAAACTTGATTCCATTCAATGGCAAAAAGAATATAAAGAAGAAAGATAAACCAATTCCTTAAGGATTAAGCCTTGCTTCCAATCAATGGCAAAAGCAATTTCAAGGAGAATTAGAAACCAATTCCTTGTGAACTGAGACTTGATTCCACTCAAAGGCAAAAAGAATATAAAGAAGAAAGATAAACCAATTCCTTTATGATTAAGTCTTGCTTTCAATCAATGTCAAAAGGAACTTCAAGGAGAATTAGAAACCAATTCCTTTTGGATTGTGTCTTGATTGTATTCAATGGCAAAAAGAACTTAAAGAAGAAAGATAAACCAATTCCTTAAGGATTAAGTCTTGCTTCCAATCAATGGCAAAAGGATATTAATGGAGAATTAGAAATCAATTCCTGTTGAATTGAAACTTTATTCCATTCAATGGCAAAAAGAACGTAAAGAGGAAAGATAAACCAATTCCCTAAGGATTAAGTCTTGCCACCAAACAATGGCAAAAGGAACTTCAAGGAGAATTACAAACCAATTCCTTTTGGGTTGTGACTTGATTCTATTCAATGGCAAAAAGAACTTAAAGAAGAAAGAGAAACCAATTCCTTAAGGATAAAGTCTTGCTTTCAATCAATGGCGAAAGGAACTTCAAGGAAACCAATTCCTTTTGAATTGAGACTTGAATACACCCAATGGCAAGAAGAACTTAAAGAAGAAAGACAACCCAATTCCTTAAGTATTAAGTCTTGCTTCCAATCAATGGCTCAAGGATCTTAAAGGAGAATTAGAAACCAATTCCTTATGAATTGAAACTTGATTCCATTCAAGGGCAAAAAGAACAAAGTGAAGAATGAGAAACCAATTCCTTAAGGATTAAGTCTTGCTTCCAATCAATAGCAAAAGGAACTTCAAGGAGAATTAGAAAACAATTCCTTTTGAATTGAGACTTGATTCTTTTCAATGGCAAAAAGAACGGGAAGAAGAATGATAAGCCAATTCCTTAAGGATTAAGTCTTGCTTCGAAAGAATGGCAAAAGGAACTTCAAGGGGAATTAGAAATCAATTCCTTTTTGATTTTGCCTTGATTCTATTCAATGGCAAAAAGAACTTAAAGAAGAAAAAGAAACCAATTCCTTAAGTATTAAGTCTTGCTTCCAATCTATGGCTCAAGGACTTAAAGGAGAATAAGAAAGCAATTCCTTTTGAATTGAAACTTGATTCCATTCAATGGCAAAAAGAACATAAAGTAGAAAGATAAACCTATTCCTTAAGGATTAAGTCTTGCTTCCAAACAATGGCAAAAGGAACTTCAAGGAGAATTAGAAACCAATTCCATTTGGAATGTGACTTGATTCTATTCAATGGCAAAAAGAACTTAAAGAAGAAAGTGAAACCAATTACTTGAGGATTAAGTCTTGCTTCAAATCAATGACAAAAGAGACTTAAAAGAGAATAAGAAACCATTTCCTTTGGGATTGTGACTTGATTCTATTCAATGGCAAAAAGAACTTAAAGTAGAAAGAGAAACCAAATTAAGTCTTGCTTCCAATCAATGGCAAAAGGAACTTCAATGAGAATTAGAAACCAATTCCTTTTGAATTGAGACTTGATTCCACTCAATAGCAAAAAGAACATAAAGATGAAAGATAAACCAATTCCTTAAGGATTAACTCTTGCTTCCAACCAACGTCAAAAGGAACTTGAAGGAGAATTAGAGACCAATTTCTTTTGGATTGTGACTTGATTCTATTCAATGGCGAAAAGAACTTAAAGAAGAAAGAGAAACCAATTCCTTAAGTATTAAGTCTTGCTTCCAATCAATGGCTCAAGGAACTTAAAGGAGAAATAGAAATCAATTCCTTTTGAATTGAAACTTGAGTCCATTCACTGACAAAAAGAACATAAAGAAGAAAGATTGACCTATTCCTTAAGAATTAAGTCTTGCTTCCAAAGAATGGCAAAAGGAACTTGAAGGGGAATTAGAAACCAATTCCATTTGGAATTTCACTTGATTCTATTCAATGACAAAAAGGAGAAAGAGAAAACCAATTCCTTAAGTATTAAGTCTTCCTTCTAATCAATGTCAAAAGGAACTTCAAGGAGAATTGGAAACCAATTCCTTCTAGATTGTGACTTGATTCTATTCAATGGCAAAAAGAACATAAAGAAGAAAGAGAAACCAATTCCTAAAGGATTAACTCTTGCTTGCAATCAATGGCAAAAAGATCTTGTAGGAGAATTAGAAACCAATAACTTTTAAAGTGAAGCTTGATTCCATTCAATGGCAAAAACAATATAAAGAAGAAAGATAACCCTATTCCTAAGGATTAAGTCTTGCTTCCAAACAATGGCAAAAGGAACTTCCAGGAGAATTAGAAACCAATTCCATTTGGAATGTGACGTGATTCTATTCAATGGCAAAAAGAACTTAAAGAAGAAAGAGAAACCAATTCCTTAAGGATTAAGTGTTGCTTCCAATCAATGACAAAAGGGACTTAAAAGAGAATAAGAAACCAATTCCTTTTGGATTGTGACTTGATTCAATTCAATGGCAAAACGAACTTAAAGAAGAAAGAGAAACCAATTCCTTAAGGATTAAGTCTTGCTTCCAATCAATGGCAAAAGGAACTTCAATGAGAATTGGAAACCAATTCCTTTTGAATTGAGGCTTGATTACACTCAATAGCAAAAAGAACATAAAGAAGAAAGATAAACCAATTCCTTAAGGATTAAGTCTTGCTTCCAAAGAATGGGAAAAGGAACTTGAAGGAGAATTAGAAACCAATTCCATTTGGAATGTGACTTGATTCTATTCAATGGCAAAAAGAACTTAAAGAAGAAAGAGAAACCAATTCCTTAAGGATTAAGTCTTGCTTCCAACCAATGTCAAAAGGAACTTCAACGAGAATTAGAAACCAATTCCTTCTGGATTGTGACTTGATTCTATTCAATGGCAAAAAGAACTCAAAGAAGAAAGCGAAACCAATTCCTTAAAGATTAAGTTTTGCTCCCAATCAATGGCAAAAGGAACTTAAAGGAGAATTAGAAACTAATTCCTTTTGAATTGAAACTTGATTCCAATCAATAGCAAAAAGAACATAAAGAAGAAAGATAAACCAATTCCTTGAGGATTAACTCTTGCTTCCAATCAATGTCAAAAGGGATTTCAGGGAGAATTAGAAGCCAATTCCTTTTGAAATGAGTCTTGTTTCCACTCAAATGCAAAAAGAACATAAAGAAGAAACATAAACCAATTCCTTTATAATTAAGTCTTGCTTCCAATCAATGTCAAAAGGAACATCAAGAAGAATTAGAAACCAATTCCTTTTGGATTGTGCCTTGATTCTATTCAAGGGCAAAAAGAACAAAAAGAAGAAAGAGAAACCAATTCCTTAAGGATTAAGTCTTGCTTCCAATCAATAGCTAAAGGAACTTCAAGGAGAATTAGAAAACAATTCCTTTTGAATTAAGACTTGATTCCATTCAATGGCAAAAAGAACGGGAAGAAGAATGATAAGCCAATTCCTTAAGGATTAAGTCTTGCTTCGAAACAATGGCTCAAGGAAGTTAAAGGAGAAATAGAAACCAATTCCTTTTGAATTGAAACTTGATTCCATTCACTGGCAACAAGAACATAAAGAAGAAAGATAGACCTATTCCTTAAGGATTAAGTCTTGCCACCAAACAATGGCGAAAGGAACTTCAAGGAGAATTAGAAACCAATTCCTTTCGGGTTATGACTTGATTCTATTCAATGGCAAAAAGAACTTAAAGAAGAAAGAGAAACCAATTCCTTAAGGATTAAGTCTTGCTTCCAATCAATGGCAAAATGAACTTCAATGAGAATTAGAAACCAATTCCTTTTGAATTGACACTTGATTCCACTCAATAGCAAAAAGAACTTAAAGAAGAAAGATAAACCAATTCCTTAAGGATTAACTCTTGCTTCCAATCAATGTCAAAAGGAACTTGAAGGAGAATTAGAGACCAATTTCTTTTGGATTATGACTTGATCCTCTTCAATGGCGAAAAGAACTTAAAGAAGAAAGAGAAACCAATTCCTTAAGTATTAAGTCTTGCTTCCAATCAATGGCTCAAGGAAGTTAAAGGAGAAATAGAAACCAATTCCTTTTGAATTGAAACTTGATTCCATTCACTGGCAACAAGAACATAAAGAAGAAAGATAGACCTATTCCTTAAGGATTAAGTCTTGCCACCAAACAATGGCGAAAGGAACTTCAAGGAGAATTAGAAACCAATTCCTTTCGGGTTATGACTTGATTCTATTCAATGGCAAAAAGAACTTAAAGAAGAAAGGGAAACCAATTCCTTAAGGATTAAGTCTTGCTTTCAATCAATGGCAAAAGGAACTTCGAGGAAACCAATTCCTTTTGAATTGAGACTTGAATACACTCAATGGCAAAAAGAACTTAAAGAAGAAAGACAACCCAATTCCTTAAGTATTAAGTCTTGCTTCCAATCAATGGCTCAAGGATCTTGAAGGAGAATCAGAAACCAATTCCTTATGAATTGAAACTTGATTCCATTCAAGGGCAAAAAGAACAAAAAGAAGAAAGAGAAACCAATTCCTTAAGGATTAAGTCTTGCTTCCAATCAATAGCTAAAGGAACTTCAAGGAGAATTAGAAAACAATTCCTTTTGAATTAAGACTTGATTCCATTCAATGGCAAAAAGAACGGGAAGAAGAATGATAAGCCAATTCCTTAAGGATTAAGTCTTGCTTCGAAACAATGGCAAAAGGAACTTCAAGGAGAATTAGAAACCAATTCCTTTTGGATTTTGCCTTGATTCTATTCAATGGCAAAAAGAACTTAAAGAAGAAAGAGAAACCAATTCCTTAAGTATTAAGTCTTGCTTCCAATCTATGGCTCAAGGACTTAAAGTAGAATTAGAAAGCAATTCCTTTTGAATTGAAACTTGATTCCATTCAATGGCAAAAAGAACATAAAGTAGAAAGATAAACGTATTCCTTAAGGATTAAGTCTTGCTTCCAAACAATGGCAAAAGGAACTTTAAGGAGAATTAGAAACCAATTCCATTTGGAATGTGACTTGATTCTATTCAATGGCAAAAAGAACTTAAAGAAGAAAGAGAAACCAATTCCTTAAGGATTAAGTCTTGCTTCCAATCAATGGCAAAATGAACTTCAATGAGAATTAGAAACCAATTCCTTTTGAATTGACACTTGATTCCACTCAATAGCAAAAAGAACTTAAAGAAGAAAGATAAACCAATTCCTTAAGGATTAACTCTTGCTTCCAATCAATGTCAAAAGGAACTTGAAGGAGAATTAGAGACCAATTTCTTTTGGATTATGACTTGATCCTCTTCAATGGCGAAAAGAACTTAAAGAAGAAAGAGAAACCAATTCCTTAAGTATTAAGTCTTGCTTCCAATCAATGGCTCAAGGAAGTTAAAGGAGAAATAGAAACTAATTCCTTTTGAATTGAAACTTGATTCCATTCACTGGCAAAAAGAACATAAATAAGAAAGATAGACCTATTCCTTAAGAATTAAGTCTTGCTTCCAAAGAATGGCAAAAGGAACTTGAAGGAGAATTAGAAACCAATTCCATTTGGAATGTAACTTGATTCTATTCAATGGAAAAAAGAACTTAAAGAAGAAAGAGAAACCAATTCCTTAAGGATTAAGTCTTGCTTCCAATCAATGTCAAAAGGAACTTCAAGGAGAATTAGAAAGCAACTCCTTCTGGATTGTGACTTGATTCTATTTAATGGCAAAAAGAACTTAAAGAAGAAAGAGAAACCAATTCCTTAAGGATTAAGTCTTGCTTGCAATCAATGGCAAAAAGATCTTGAAGGAGAATTAGAAACCAATTCCTTTGGAATTGGAACTTGATTCCATTCATTGGCAAAAAGAACATAAAGAAGAAAGATAAACCAATTCCTTAAGGATTAAGTCTTGCTTCCAATGAATGGCGAAAGGGATTTCGAGAAGAATTAGAAACCAATTCCTTTTGAATTGAGACTCGATTCGAATCTAAGGCAAAAAGAACATAAAGAAGAAAGATAAACCAATTCCTTTGTGATTAAGTCTTGCTTCCAATCAATGTCAGAAGGAACTTCAAGGAGAATTAGAAACTAATTCCTGTTGAATTGAAACTTTATTCCATTCAATGGCAAAAAGAACATAAAGAGGAATGATAAACCAATTCCTTAAGGATTAAGTCTTGCCTCCAAACAATGGCAAAAGGAACTTTAAGGAGAATTAGAAACCAATTCCTTTCGGGTTGTGACTTGATTCTATTCAATGACAAAAAGAACTTAAAGAAGTAAGAGAAACCAATTCCTTAAAAATTAAGTGTTGGTTTTAATCAATGGCAAATGGAACTTTGTAACGCCCCGATTTTCGACTTCCGACCTTGTCTGTGAATTTTTTAAAATTACCGATTTCTGGCTTGACCTCAAAGCCTCGTGGACCTTTTTCCGAATTCCGACCTTATATGTATATTATGTATTAATTCTGACCTCATCAGTAATAAATTCCCAATTTCCGGTTTCATTAGCTGAAATGGACTGACTTTTTCTCCGATTTCCGATCTTAAGATTTTCGACTTAACACGGAATCCGACATCCGATTTGATCCCAACCAGAAATGGATGCGAGATCAGATCTCTGTATTGGTCTACAAAGTTCGACCAGAATTTTCACGGGTTCCGATATCAAGCTCATTACCAAGAGCTTTTCATTTTTCTTATTTTCTCGAGTTCCGAGATCGAGTTTGGAGTGCCGAGGTCCTATAAGTCCCGATTTCCTGGTACACGGATTAATGTTGTGAATTTCGACCTCTGATGTTATGCTTAGAATTGTTTCGAGTTTACCTAATTTCCCGACTTCCTACTTTAAGTGCTTGGCTTCACATCCGACTTTGCTTTCAAGTTTCGAGTAAACTAGACAATATTTCCGAGTTTCGACTTAATCTCCAAGATGTGCACGAGTTCCGACTTTAAGAATAGTACGAGTTCCGATGTCATTTTCAGAACATACTGGAAGTGAATCCCACTTTTAGGCAACGTGAAGAGCAATTCTACCACAAAAAGGGGATGACATGGAGGGCAATTCTGTCACAAAAAGAGGGCGACATGGAGAGCATTTTGGTCACAAAAAGAGGGAAAGGTTGGCTGAAATTCAGCCTTGTGTTTTAAGGCTAATCAAAACCTTCCAAGTTAACTACCACTTATGCTTATATAACACATTCTCTTCTTCTCATTCAGACCCCCTTCTACGTAACTTCTTCCCCACTTCAGCTTTCTTTTCTCTTCTCCACTCACCCACTCCATCCAACTTTTAAATTCAACCAAGTTCCAGCTACAAACTCAAGCTTGACAACAAGAGGTAGAGGTTTTTTTTTTACTTGATTTTCTGACTCTTGGATGATGGGTGGTGATTTAATTCCTTAATTTTGACATGTTGATTGATTGATTATGATGAATTATAGCTGGCTTATTGGCTATTTGTAAGATTAAAATTGAATTGGAAACAAGCAAAGAATGAAGATAGGAAGAGTTGAGAGGCTAGAAAACTCAAAACTCTCTGTAGTCCGTACAGCGGAGTGTACGGCTCTGCCTCCCGCCTTTTAAAATTAATGAAACCATTTTTATGTGAAATTAGACATCTAGGGCTTTCTACACATATATCATATAAGACCATTGGAGTAATATGGAGAGAGATATGAATTTTTGAAATTTGACTTAGGAATCAGGACACCCACCCAGGCAGTATACGTTGAAAAGGGTGTAACTCACCCTATACAATTCCAAATTGAGTGAAATTAATCTTGTTGGAAAGTTTACACATAGAAGAACATCATACAAAGAAATTTCGAGTTTGTTATCATCTCAGTTGTTCCCAGTGATCTGAAGAAGTTACTCTATGTCTAAACCAGGCCAAAACAAGGCAGTTCAGGAAGGTTAAGTTTCGGGGCTTATAACACGAGGCCTACTAAGGCAAATGAAATGGAACTTTTGGCATATGAAATTTTGTCATGTTAGCTTTGATAAGAGACCAATTTCATATGATTTGAGTCAGTTTTTGATTTTTAGTGGATTTTTACTTTTAGGTGTCTGATTCTGGCCAGCCACTAGGCAGGCCGGGATAAATTCTAAATATCTTGAGCGATAGATATCGAAATTAGATGGGACTAAAGAGGATAGAAACTAAACACACAACACTTTAACATACCCAAATTTGAAGTCCAAATGAGTTAAATAGAAATTATGGCTTAAATTATAAAAATCGGGTTGGTTGACTATGTTGAGGCAGAAACTCTGCCTTGATGAGTTTAATGTTATTATGAGCTCAATATTGCAATATGTGTGTAAAGTTGTGACCTTTATGATACATTGATGTTCTAATGTGCTGGCACTATTCATGGGGAAGCGGACTCATTCCGATATGCTGCCAAAATTTCGGTAGAACCCATGCACAAGTTATGAATTTCATGTTAATGCATGTGCAATTTCAAGAAAGCTATGAAGGTTATGATAAGAATTATGTTACTATGAGAGTTCCATGCTACTTGGGCCAGCCCCAGATAAGAAGTTAAGGGGAATAGGTCAGTGGGAAGGTCAAGGAAAGTGAACCCGGCATTCCTGTATAGGAACGAGCTCGATCCTGAAAAGCAGACTATTACCCAGGAGTCTATATGGCCAAGAACTCCCAGGGGATCAAGAGATGGAAAAATAATGAAAAGTTTATGAAGGAAGGTTCAAGAATGAGTCTGCATGATTACATGAATGCATGAATATATGGAATAGTTATGTCAAGATATTCACAGTTGTCTATTATGTTTGTTTACTGCTATTTATTTATTTATTCTATTTATCGTTCTATGTATCATTATTAGTAATCTATTTTGTTTCCTGTGCCGTCTAAAGTAAAACTGAACCTTGCGTCGGACTAGACATTTTCTTGAACTCATCAAAACGGATATTTCAGTTTAAACACATGTTTTTAAAATTAAATAGAAACCGAGGCAACTGAGAATGTATGTGACGTCAGATAACTCCTATGCACAAACCCTATTGAGAATTTCTTTAAATTCTCACCTCGTTCTATATTTCCCGCATCATTCTCAGACGCTGGCGATGGACTCTACAGCTACCCTCTTCATTGAGATCCCAGATTTGCAGCTTCACCATGATCCAAAGCTGGATTCTTTGTATATAGCCGGTTCTTGTAACTTCCGTCTTTACCTATTTAGCAATAGGAACTTTGCGGTCCCTTTACATCAACCTATTTTTGACCCTACGACTCCTTACATTGCTGTCCTGCTGCACATGGCGCACCCACCTCTAGCTCCTCTTTTACCTGCAGCACAGGCAGCTCCTGCTGACCCTGCACCCAAGTCACCTCTGCAGGCGGTTCCAAATATATCGCTTAGTTCAAAGAGCGACCCTTCTGAGGCCACCGGCTCGTCACCCTCTTTTTCCTTGGGACCCAAACATGGATTACTTTCAAATGCACCGGCATGGCCAATGGCTATCTGACAGAGTAGGCCAAATTACAGGAGACTTTGTACAGTATGACCTTTTTGATAGTAGGATTAGCAGTAGGTTATGAAATGTCCTCCGAGGACCATAGGATCTTTTGACTGACACGGGCATTATTGTCTTTTTGGTACGCGGGCCCACCTTTGTATTGCACTTTGAAACTCTGTACATAAACCGAAGCAATGGCTTCTGGTATATATATATACATGTATACAGTTGATATTATTGCATTATTTCTTATCTATTGTGGTATTTTGTTCAGTTTACATTCTGCTCATAGCATAGCAAAGACGCTGCTTTGTCAGTTGAAAAACTAAAGAAAGTAAGCAGAATATTAATATGGTAACACAGTCCACTTAATTTCATGCTATAACTTAAGCATAATACTAAATTAGTAGGGTGTTACATGTAACATCCCCACTTTCGTAAACAAAACGTAATAGGAACTTTGAATTATTTCCCTTAGGCAGTGTGAGAATTTCTCAGGCAGCGCTATGCCATGACGATCCTTACACTTGGAATTATAAGGTAGTGTAACACTGTCATTAAAAATATGGCACTGCCATATGTTAAAAATTAGGAAATGACAAAAGTGCCCATATCAACTTTTGTTAATTTCACTCTTGCCCAAAAGTTTTAGAAATTGTACTTTAACCCCAAGTGGATATTCTCACAATAACCCTAGAACTTTTCATGAAATAACCTTTATGTCCCTACATCTATAAGATTAGCAGAATGGGATTTTAAGCAGAGCAGAATCACGTGGTGAAACCGTAGAAGTTTAAATCTTTGCCGATTGGGCCATGGAGGCAGTCTGGTGTGAAATGACGTGGGGTGCCCCTGGACTTGCTCAAAATTACAAAAATGCCATTAGTTACAGAAAATTGGAAATAGAAAGACTCCGGATTTACGAAAATGTCTAATTTACTCCGTTAATTCACTTATTCGGTTTCAATAGTTATGTAAGGACAATTAGAGATTAAATAAATATTAATCAAGAGTTAACTAGTTATTAGTTAGAGAGGTTAGGCTTAAGATAAATTAAAAATGAATATGTAGACATCTTACAAAAGTATTAAGTAACGTTTGACCGGTTTGGAGAAAATCGGCGAAGATTCGGTATTTTAAACCACCAGAACTAAACCAGTAGAATTTTCTACTGGAATCCCTCACTTAAATGGCTGAAATTCAGCCACCCCTACCACGTATGAGTGGTGCCAAGTGTTGCTCAAGATAGTGGAAAAATTTGGCCTCACCTACATCGGATTTTTTATCGTTTTCGCCTAGTTATTCGGTTTTATCAACTACTTAAGATTAATTAGCATTCGATTAAATTTTTACTTAGAGGCAATTAAGTATCATTTAGAGAAATTAGATATGAGAGAATTAGATTGAAAGCATAGAAAATTTCATAGGATTTTTCTAAAACCGATTTACCGATTTAAAAGAAATTGGTAAGATTTCTAAGATTTTTAAACCTGCTTGATTCGGATCAGTAGAAATTATGCCATGAATGCCCTAGGATCAATGGCTAAGATTTAGCTAAGAAACCCCTCAAGTGGCGCCTTGAGCAGCCCTTGATGATGGGAAGCCAAGCTAAATTGGAGAAGGGAGTGAAATCCACCAATCACATGCATCTAGCTTCCAAATATCTCTAACTTTTCCTTCCTTCCTTCCCTTATCATTTTCGTTCTCCCTCTCCAGCTGCTGAAGGTCTTCTCCTTCTCTTCTCTTTACTCTCATTTCTACTCCATTTTCATCCATCTTCAAGTCTCATCCCAAGTCACCACCATCAAAGGCACAAAATCAGTACAAATTTCATAAGATAAGGTAGGAAATCCTACTTCTTCTCTTGTTTCCTCTGATTTAGGGCTGCATGATGGGCATGCCTAATCTGAGATATTGATGTTTTGTAGAGTGATGATGATGTTTTATGACTGGTTTTGTATGTATGTTGTGATTAAAATTGGAATTGAGGGCAAATAGCTTGAAAGAGGAAGGCAAATCTAGAAGCTGTTAGGGTTTTCCCTCGGCGGTCCATACGACGGAGTGTACGGCTCCGTCTACCGCCATTTAATAATATTTTTAAATAAAACTAGATATCTAGGGCTTTCCATAAATATAAAATATAAGGCCATTAGATTAGTATAGAATTAGTTATGAATTTTTGAAGTTTGACCTAGAAATTTGGGTTCTCATCTGGGTAGTATGAGTTGAGAAGGGTATAACTCACCCTACACAACTCCAAATTGAGTGCAACGAATGCTGTTTGAAAGATAACATGTAAGGAAACATCCCATAAAAATTTTAGAGTCAGATTCATTGCCATTTATTCCCAGCACATCAATGAAGTTGACTTAAGTTCAAACTGGACTGGAACAGGGTAGTCCAGTAGGGTCAAGTTTCAGGGCTTATATCTCAAAACAGACTCATTCAAATGAGATGAAACTTATGTCATTCGAAAGCTTATCCTGTTAAATTTAATTTGATATAAATTTCGTATGATTTCACCTAGGTTTCTATTTTTAGTGAATTTTCTTTTATAAGAACCCAATTCTGGCTAAGAACAGGGCATGCAGAGGTAAAATAGTTATATCTTGAGTTATACAAACCAAAATGAGATGGGACCAAAAGGGTTAGAAACTAGACACATAATACTATGACATATCCAAAAATTAGATTCAAATGAGTTGAATTACAATAAGGGTGGAGCATACCAAACTCGGGCAGAACAGGAGAGAATAAACCAAAACCCAATTGGTGGTTGAACTGAAATTGATGAGTGATGCTATGAATATATATGTATTTGGTGGTCCATATTGAATTGCAAGTTTGTATATTTGTACTGGTTTCCTAGCACTATTCATGGGAAGCGGACTTGATTCATATATCTAATTTTCTAGTGAATTTATGAGAACTTATGCTATGGATGATTATGCTTTGAATATATTTACGTTTACATGTCATATTCATGTACATCATGCATGCAAGTATATATTTAGAACATGATATGATATATAAAGTATGAGACATACTCATGAATGCACCAAGCGTATGCATACATGACAAGATATGAAAAGGAAGAGATAATAAGAACTTGCAAGAAAGACGTACCAAACTACCATCTGGGCATGGCATAGACCCAAATGAAGTGGGCCAGAGTGGTACTTGTTTCAAGACTTGGGGCCAGCCCACTGCATTTAAGGAATAGACCGGTGTGAGGGTTGGGGAAAGTAAACCCATCACTCATGTATAGGTACGAGCTTGGACCTGAAAAGCAGGCTATCACCTAGGGGTGAGAGAGGCCATTCACCTTCGGGGGAGCAAGTACAGAATGGCAAGGTTAAGTTGCAAGTTAAAGAAGAAATAAGTTAAGTCAAGTGCACTTGCATACATTCAAGTATAAGCATTTATATGTGCATTTTCAATCATCTAGTTAAGTCATAATGCTATTATGACCTTTATTGAAGCATATTATACTCTCCGTATTTCTATGTCTATTATATGATATGGCAAGTGGTTGTTAAAATATAACCCGCTTCGAGAAAGGTGTTTTCAACTTAAAATTGAACCACTATTTATTTATATATGCTCATATTTTCATAATAAACCAAAGTGGCTGGAATATTTATGATGACACTGTAAGATTGATTTGTGTTTACCTACTAAGAACCTTAGGTTCTCATTGCCTACTTGTATGTTTCTCTTTTCCGTAAATATTCCAGCTCCCAAGTTGGAAATCAAGTATGAGGCAGAGTACAGGGCCATTCATTGAGCAAGAATAAGGCGCGAGTAAGACCAACAGACTATTGGAGCTAGCTAACAACTAGTCGAAAGTAAATGCTATGTATTATGTCAGTCACAATTTCCTCTAAAGTGTAATATGAATTATTATTAACTATGTATCAGAGACTATTAGTCAGTAATAAAGTAAGCAGTTAAAGGGCCATGTATTATATTTTCTACATTTTAAAGATTTCTTAGCACAATCACAACCTTTTAATATAACTCCATGACTCAAGCATGGCTTATATAATAAAGGGTGTTACATTACATTTTTGGTATCAGAGCAGTTCGTCCTAGCTAAGGCCTGAGGATTGGACTAACTATGCTTCGCGCATATTTTGTACTTTTAGCTGATAATATGCTCCAGATCTTGCCTGTACGGTTGAGATATAGTTGTATATGTGTAAGAAGTGCCTGACCGTATGAGCTGTTATTTACTAGCACATTAGACTTAGTGTTGAGCCTGATCAACTCAATAACTTTTGTTTTGTGTGCCCAGAACTTAATGGCTTCCGAAAAGCAAGGTAGACCGTATGCAGACTCGCCAAGAGAATCCTTACGACCTTATGGACACCGCAGACGAGAGATGGCTCGTAATGCGGAACAGCCGCAACACCACCCAGATGATGGATAGGCAGGCGACCTGCAGCAGACTGTAGAGGAAACCCACATGGTCTAGGAGCTGATCTGGACTATCTTAAGTTCGCTGAGTTTAGAAAGGCGAATCCGCCCAGCTTTCGAGGGGCGTATGATCTTGATAAAGCTGACGAATGGATTAAAGCCATGGAGAAGATTTTCTCTGTCCTAGATTGCTCGGATTATCAAAAGGTGACTTTTGCCACCTATATGCTTGAGGTGGATGCAGAGTTCTGGTGGAACGGGGTACGAAGATTATACGAAGAGTCTCAGACAATAGTCACTTGGATGGTGTTTAGAGACATCTTCTACCAGAAGTACTTTCCTGCTTCCGTTCGGAATGCTAAGGAACTTGAGTTTATGCAACTTTGCCAAGGAAATCGGATAGTATCCGAATATATTGCCCGATTTGAAGAGCTGTTCAAATTCTCTACAATTTATCAGAGGAACCCAGATGAAGCCTGGAAGTGCATCAAGTTTGAAGGAAGGTTACGAAAAGATATTCTCACCACAATTGGGCCAATGGAGATTAGAGATTTTCCCACGTTGGTAAATAAATGCAAACTTGTGGAAGATTGCAACTCGAAATTGGTTGTAGCTAAGGCATCTGGTGGTCGTTACAGGAAGGGGTTGGCCCCGCAGGGCCCAAGATTTAAGCCTAACTTTCAGTGGCAAAGGAGATTCCTGCCGGTGGGCAACAAAGGCAAGCAGCCCCAAAGGTCTCCCCCGAATCCAACTTGCACGAAGTGCAGTAGGAATCATGGCGATCGGCCGTGCTTGGCAGGCCAGAATGTCTGCTACGGGTGTGGCAAGCCAGGCCACAAAATTTATGAGTGTCCGACCAGAAATCCATCACAGCCGTCTCGACCACAACGTCAAGGACGAATTTTTACTATGGATGCAGAGGAAGCTGATAAGTCCGAGGGACTAATCTAAGGTACCTGCGAAGTGGACGGTGAGACTCTGACTGTACTCTATGATTCGGGTGCTTCACATTCGTTTATTTCTCATAATTGTGTGGCTGTTTTGCAATTGTCAATTTCTGAATTACCTTATGATCTACTAGTTTCTACTCCAACTAATGAACCTGCTAAAACTAGTCAAGTTTGCATCAATGTTTCTCTTCAAATTGAGGGTAGAGCTTTTGCAGCCAATTTGATTTGTCTCCCTTTCTCTGGACTTGACATAATTCTGGGCATGGATTGGCTTTCTGCCAATCGAATCATGCTTAATTGCTCTGATAAGACGGTGGTATTCCCCTCTGTCTCATCTTCTGAATCCCAAGCCTCAACACTATTCTACCTGAACTCTTTATTAGTAAACTATAGTGGGTCAAAGAGTCAAGGATACATCCTCCTGTCAGCTAACGTGACAGAAGTTGAACAGAAATTAGAGGAGATCCTGGTTGTTAAGGAATATCCTGATGTTTTTCCAGAAGATATTCTTAAATTCCCTCCTGAAAGGGAAATTGAATTCACCATCGAGTTGATTCCAGGTGCAGGACCAATATCTATAGCTCCATATCGAATGTCACCTTTAGAGCTGACGGAGCTAAAGAGACAGATCGAGAAGCTTTTGGAAAAAGGATTTATACGGCCAAGCGCGTCACCTTGGGGAGCTCCAGTCTTGTTGGTCAAAAAGAAAGATGGGAGCATGCGCCTATGCGTGGATTATAGGCAGTTGAATAAAGTGACGATCAAGAATAAATATCCACTGCCAAGGATTGATGACCTCATGGACCAGCTACAAGGTGCAATGGTATTATCCAAGATCGATCTGCGCTCTGGATATCATCAAATTTGAGTCAGGAACAAGATATTCCTAAGACAACCTTTCGAACTCGTTATGGACACTACGAGTACACTGTGATGTCATTTGGACTGACCAACGCACCAGCAGTATTCATGGATTACATGAATCGAATATTCCGCCCATACTTGGACAAGTTTGTAGTGGTCTTCATTGACGACATACTTGTCTACTTGAAGACGGAGCAATAGCATGCAGAACACTTACAGCTAGTTCTACAAATTTTGAGAGAAAAGAAACTTTATGCTAAGTTATCCAAATGCGAATTTTGGATGAAAGAAGTAAAATTTCTCGGCCATGTAGTGTCTCAAGGAGGAATCTCAGTGGATCCCAGTAAAGTAGAAGCGGTTCTAAATTGGGAAAGGCCGACCACAGTCACTGAAGTTAGGAGTTTTCTGGGTTTAGCTGGATATTACAGGCGATTCATTAAGGATTTCTCTCATATAGCCTTGCCCCTGACCAAGCTAACTAGGAAGAATGTCGCATTCAAGTGGATGCCAGAATGCGAACAGAGTTTTCAAGACCTGAAGAGAAGGTTGACTCCGACACCAGTGTTGGCCTTACCAGACCCTTGAGGACCATTTGAAGTCTACTGTGATGCGTCCAATCAAGGATTAGGATATGTGTTGATGCAAGCCGGAAATGTGGTCGCATATGACTCCAAACAATTAAAGCCACATGAGAGGAATTATCCTACACACGATCTCGAGTTAGCTGCAGTTGTGTTTGCCATAAAGATATGGAGACATCACCTATATGGTGTAAGGTTCGAAGTCTTTTCTGATCATAAAAGTTTGAAATACCTCTTTGATAAGAAGGAACTAAATATGAGGCAGCGAAGGTGGATGGAACTTCTTAAGGACTATGAATTTGAATTGAAATACCACCTAGGTAAGGCAAACATCGTGGCAGATGCTTTGAGCAGAAAATCATTGACCATAGCCTGGATGATGATTAAAGAGACGGAGCTTATTGAAAGCTTCTGAAATCTTAATTTGGGAATCCTTATAACTCCCAAGGCCCTTCAGCTACATCAAATTAAGATAGCTAGTAGCTTTAAGGAGCTGATTCGGCAGGCACAGCAGCAGGATGCTAATCTCCAATATACGATCAAACTCGCGCAATCAGGGAAATTAATGGGTTTTGCTCAAGATAAGGAAGGCATCTGGCAACATCATGATAGGGTATATGTACCAGGGAATGAACTCTCTGAAGGAAAATCTTGGAGGAAGCACATAAGAGTGAATTCATTGTACATCCTGGCATTACTAAGATGTATCAAGATCTTAAGAAGATGTTTTGGTGGCTAGGTATGAAGTCAGACATAGCGAGCTTCGTGAGTAAATGCTTGGTCTGTCAAAAGGTGAAAGTGGAACATCAGAAACCCTCCGAGATGCTTCAACCCTTGGAAATCCCTGAGTGGAAATGGGAGAGTATCTCCATGGATTTTGTGATGGGATTACCAAGAATGCCAACAGGATATGATGCCATATGGGTCGTTGTGGATAGATTGACCAAATTTGCTCACTTCCTACCCATTCGAGCAAATTATCCGTTGGAAAAATTGGCACAACTGTACATTCAAGAGATTATAAGGCTGTATGGAACCCCTTCAACCATTATCTCTGATTGGGACCCAAGGTTTACTTCACGATTTTGGGGAGCCTTACAAAAGGCGTTCGGTGCTAAGTTGTGCCTAAGCATTGCATATCACCCCCAAATGGACAGCCAAACAGAAAGGACAATTCAGACCTTAGAAGATATGTTGCGAGCTTATATACTGGAGCAACGCGGGAATTGGGATCGATACTTACCGTTGGCTGAATTTGCATACAACAATAGCTATCACGTTAGCATCGATATGGCTCCTTACAAAGCGTTGTACGGACGAAAGTGCCAATCTCCCCTATGTTGGTATGAAACAGGAGAATCAACTCTATTAGGGCCTAAGTTAGTTGAGCAGACCACTGAGCAGATCAAGAAAATACGAAGTAAGATGCTTACTGCTCAGAGCCACCAGAAGAGCTATGCGGACACCAGGAGGAAGCCTCTAGAATTTCAAGAAGGAGACCACGTATTTTTGAAGATCACACCTACAACGGGGATAGGTAGAGCCATTAAGGTTAAGAAGTTAAATCCTCGCTTTATTGGTCCCTTCCAGATCTTGAGGCGAATTGGATCAGTTGCATATCAAGTCGCTTTGCCTCCACAATTGTCAAACCTTCATGATGTGTTCCATGTTTCTAAACTTAGAAGATATCAGCCTGACCCTACACACGTGCTAGAACCCGAATCAATAAAGTTAAAGGAGGATTTGACTTTTCATGTTCAACCAGCATGGATTGTAGACAGAAGCAGCATACAACTTCGAAACAAATCTGTGCAACTAGTAAAGGTAGCGTAGAGAAAAGAAGATGCTGAAGACTACACTTGGGAACTGGAATCAGATATGAGGAAAGAGTATCCTGGACTATTCTCAAGTACTAAATTTTGAGGACAAAATTTTTTTAAGGAGGGTGGTAATGTAACGCCCCAATTTTCGACTTCCGACCTCGTCAGTGAATTTTTTTAAATTACTGATTTCCGACTTGACCTCAAAGCCTTGTGGACTTTTTTCCGAATTCCGACCTTATATGTATATTATGTATGAATTCCGACCTCATCGGTAATAAATTCCCGATTTCCGATTTCATTAGCTGAAATGGACTGACTTTTTCTCCGATTTCTGATCTTAAGATTTTCGACTTAACACGGAATCCGACATCCGATTTGATCCCAACCAGAAATGGACGCGAGATCAGATCTCTGTATTGGTCTCCAAAGTTCGACCAGAATTTTCATGGGTTTCGATATCGAGCTCATTACCAAGAGCTTTTCATTTTTTTATTTTATTTTTCGAGTTCCGAGATCGAGTTTGGAGTGCCGAGGTCCTATAAGTCCCGATTTCCTGGTACAGGGATTAATGTTGTGAATTCTGACCTCCGATGTTATGCTTAGAATTGTTTCGAGTTTACCTAATTTCCCGACTTCCTACTTTAAGTGCTTGGCTTCACATTCGACTTTGCTTTCATGTTTCGAGTAAACCAGACAATATTTCCAAGTTCCGACTTAATCTCCCAGATGTGCACGAGTTCCGACTTTAAGAATAATACGAGTTTCGGATGTCATTTTCAGAATATCTTTAGGCGAGCCCCACTTTTAGGCAACGTAGAGAGCAATTCTGCCACAAAAAGGGGACAACGTGGAGAGCAAATTCCATTTGGAATGTGACTTGATTCTATTCAATGGCAAAATGAACTTAAAGAAGAAAGAGAAACCAACTCCTTAAGGATTAAGTCTTGCTTCAAATCAATGACAAAAGAGACTTAAAGGAGAATAAAAACTAATTCCTTTGAATTGAGACTTGATTCCACCAATGGCAAAAAGAACATAAAGAAGAAAGATAAACCAATTCCTTAAGGATTAACCCTTGCTTCCAATCAATGTCAAAGGGAACTTGAAGAAGAATTAGAGACCAATTTCTTTTGGATTGTGACTTGATTCTATTCAATGGGAAAAAGAACTTAAAGAAGAAATAGAAAGCAATTCCTTAAGTATTAATCCTTGCTTGCAATCAATGGCTCAAGGAATTTAAAGGAGAAATAGAAACCAATTCCTTTTGAATTGAAATTTGATTCCATTCACCGGCAAAAAGAACATAAAGAAGAAACATAGACCTATTCCTTAAGGATTAAGTCTTGCTTCCAAAGAATGGCAAAAGGAACTTAAAGGAGAATTAGAAACCAATTCCATTTGGAATGTGACTTGATTCTATTCAATGGCAAAAAGAACTTAAAGAAGAAAGAGAAACCAATTCCGTAAGGATTAAGTCTTGTTTCCAATCAATGTCAAAAGGAACTTCAAGGAGAATTACAAACCAATTCCTTTTGAATTAAGACTTGATTCCACTCAGTGGCAAAAAGAACATAAAGAAGAAAGATAAACCAATTCCTTAAGGATTAACTCTTCCTTCCAATCAATGTCAAAAAGAACTTGAAGGAGAATTAGAGACGAATTTCTTTTGGATTGTGACTTGATTCTATTCAAAGGCAAAAAGAACTTAAAGAAGAAAGAGAAACCAATTCCTTAAGGATTAAGTCTTGCTTTCAATCAATGCCAAAAGGAACTTCAAGGAGAATTAGAAACCAATTCCTTTTGAATTGAGACTTAATTCCACTCAATGGCAACAAGAACATAAAGAAGAAAGATAAACCAATTCCTTGAGGATTAAGTCTTGCTTCCAATCAATGTCAAATGGAACTTTAAGGAGAATTAGAAACCAATTCCTTTTGGATTGTGGCTTCATTCCACTCAATGGCAAAAAGAACTTAAAGAAGAAAGAGAAACCAATTCCTTAAGGATTAAGTCTTGCTTCCAATCAATGGCAAAAGGATTTTAAAGGAGAATTAGAAACCAATTCCTTTTGAATTGAAACTTGATTCCATTAAATGGCAAAAAGAACATAAAGAAGAATGATAAACCAATTCCTTAAGGATCAAGTCTTGCTTCCAATCAAGCAAAAGGATCTGAAGGAGAATTAGAAACCAATTCCTTTTGAATTGAGACTTGATTCCACTCAAAGGCAAAAAGAACTTAAAGAAGAAAGAGAAACCAATTCCTTAAGGATTAAGTCTTGCTTCCAAAGAATGGCAAAAGGAACATCAAGGAGAATTAGAAACCAATTCCATTTGGAATGTGACTTGATTCTATTCAATGGCAAAAAGAAATTAAAGAAGAAAGAGAAACCAATTCCTTAAGGATTAAGTCTTGCTTTCAATCAATGCCAAAAGGAACTTCAAGGAGAATTAAAAACCAATTCCTTTTGAATTGAGA
>CM062517.1:49490184-49539316 GCA_031439585.1 Pterocarpus macrocarpus
AAGAACTCCCAGGGATCAAGAGATGGAAAAATATGAAAAGTTTATGTATTCATATTACATATGCATGTGTCTATGTTTGTTATCTATTTATTTATGCTATTTATTTATTTATTCTATTTATCGTTCTATGTATCATTATTAGTAATCTATTTTGTTTCTGTACCGTCTAAGAAGTAAAGCTGAACCTTGCGTCCCGGGACTACGACATTTTCTTGAACTCATCAAAAGCGGATATTTGGTTTAAACACATATTTTAAAATTAAATAAAGCAAAGCGGCGAGAATGTATGTGACGTCGAGATAAGCTTCCTATGCACAAACCCTATTGAAATTTCTTTAAATTCTCTCACCTAGATTCTATATTTTTATCATTCTCAGGCAGCTGCATTGCGATGGACTCTACATTTACCCTCTTCATTGAGATCCCAGTTTTGCAGCTTCACCATGATCCAAAGCTTGGATTCTTTGCTTATATAGCCCCGGTTCTTGTAAGCTTCCGTTCTTTACCTGTTTAGCAATAGGAACTTTGCGGATCCACTTTACATCAACCTATTTTTGACCTACTGACTCCTTACATTCTTTGTCTGCTGCACATGGCGCACTTCCCGCCCCTCTAGCTCTCTTTACTGCGACCTTGCGAGGCAGACTCCTGTGACCACTGCACCCAAAGTCACCTCTGTGGCGGTTCCAAATATACACGCTTAGTTCAAGAAGCGACCCTTACACGAGGCCACTTGCGGCTACCGTCACCCTCTTTTTCCTGGGACCCGGTGCGGGATTACTTTCAGTAAGACTTTGGCATGGCCCAATGGCTATCCCAGCCAAGTAGGCCCGGCCCACGCGGGAGACTTTGTACTGCGATATGACCTTTTTGCGATAGTAGGATTAGCTTGATGGGTTATGAAATAGTCATCCGAGGACCATAGAGATGCTTTGGTAACCGACACGGGCATTATTGTCTTTTGGTATGCGGGCCCACCTTTGTATTGCACTTTGAAACTACGACATAAGGCAAAGCAATGGCTTGGTATATATATATATACATGTATCGATTGATATTATTGCATTATTTCTTATCTATTGTGGTATTTTGTTCAGGCCATACGCTCATGCGCATAGCAAAGACGCTGCTTTGTCAGTTGAAAAAAAAAAAAAAGTAAGCAGAATATTAATATGGTAACACAGTCCACTTAATTTCATGCTATAACTTAAGCATAATACTAAATTAGTAGGGTGTTACATGTAACATCCCCACTTTCGTAAACAAGCGTAATAGGAACTTTGAATTATTTCAAGCTTGGCGGTGTAGAATTTCTCGAGCGCTTATGCCTTAGTAACGATCCTTACACTTGGAATTATAAGGTAGTGTAACCTTGTCATTAAAAAATATGGCAACGCCATATGTTAAAAATTAGGAAATGACAAACGTGCCCATATCAACTTTTGTTAATTACACTCTTGCCCAAAAGTTTTAGAAATTGTACTTTAACCCCAAGTGGATATTCTCACAATAACCCTAGAACTTTTCATGAAATAACCTTTATGTCCCTACATCTATAAGATTAGCAGAATGGGATTTTAAGCAGAGCAGAATCACGTGGTGAAACCGTAGAAGTTTAAATCTTTGCCGATTGGGCCATGGAGGCGATGGTGTGAAATGACGTGGGGTGCCCCTGGACTTGCTCAAAATTACAAAAATGCCATTAGTTACAGAAAATTGGAAATAGAAAGACTCCGGATTTACGAAAATGTCTAATTTACTCCGTTAATTCACTTATTCGGTTTCAATAGTTATGTAAGGACAATTAGAGATTAAATAAATATTAATCAAGAGTTAACTAGTTATTAGTTAGAGAGGTTAGGCTTAAGATAAATTAAAAATGAATATGTAGACATCTTACAAAAGTATTAAGTAACGTTTGACCGGTTTGGAGAAAATCGGCGAAGATTCGG
Source organism: Pterocarpus macrocarpus (assembly GCA_031439585.1). Taxonomy (NCBI): domain Eukaryota; kingdom Viridiplantae; phylum Streptophyta; class Magnoliopsida; order Fabales; family Fabaceae; genus Pterocarpus; species Pterocarpus macrocarpus. The sequence continues at coordinate 49,492,137 of CM062517.1, forward strand.
TATTTTAAACCACCAGAACCGAACCAGTAGAATTTTCTACTGGAATCCCTCACTTAAATGGCTGAAATTCAGCCACCCCTACCACGTATGAGTGGTGCCAAGTGTTGCTCAAGATAGTGGAAAAATTTGGCCTCACCTACATCGGATTTTTTATCGTTTTCGCCTAGTTATTCGGTTTTATCAACTACTTAAGATTAATTAGCATTCGATTAAATTTTTACTTAGAGGCAATTAAGTATCATTTAGAGAAATTAGATATGAGAGAATTAGATTGAAAGCATAGAAAATTTCATAGGATTTTTCTAAAGCAGGTTTACGATTTAAAAGAAATTGGTAAGATTTCGGTACTTTAAACTGTCGGATTCGGATCAGTAGAAATTATGCCATGAATGCCCTAGGATCAATGGCTAAGATTTAGCTAAGAAACCCCTCAAGTGGCGCGTTGAGCAGCCGCTTGATGATGGGAAGCCAAGCTAAATTGGAGAAGGGAGTGAAATCCACCAATCACATGCATCTAGCTTCCAAATATCTCTAACTTTTCCTTCCTTCCCTTATCATTTTCGTTCTCCCTCTCCAGCTGCTGAAGGTCTTCTCCTTCTCTTCTCTTTACTCTCATTTCTACTCCATTTTCATCCATCTTCAAGTCTCATCCCAAGTCACCACCATCAAAGGCACAAAATCAGTACAAATTTCATAAGATAAGGTAGGAAATCCTACTTCTTCTCTTGTTTCCTCTGATTTAGGGCTGCATGATGGGCATGCCTAATCTGAGATATTGATGTTTTGTAGAGTGATGATGATGTTTTATGACTGGTTTTGTATGTATGTTGTGATTAAAATTGGAATTGAGGGCAAATAGCTTGAAAGAGGAAGGCAAATCTAGAAAATTTGTTAGGGTTTTCCCATGGTCCATCTGACGGAGTGTGCGGCTCAGATCTACCGCCATTTAATAATATTTTTAAATAAAACTAGATATCTAGGGCTTTCCATAAATATAAAATATAAGGCCATTAGATTAGTATAGAATTAGTTATGAATTTTTGAAGTTTGACCTAGAAATTTGGGTTCTCATCTGGGTAGTATGAGTTGAGAAGGGTATAACTCACCCTACACAACTCCAAATTAGTGCAACGAATGCTGTTTGAAAGATAACATGTAAGGAAACATCCCATAAAAATTTTAGAGTCAGATTCATTGCCATTTATTCCCAGCACATCAATGAAGTTGACTTAAGTTCAAACTGGACTGGAACAGGGTAGTCCAGTAGGGTCAAGTTTCAGGGCTTATATCTCAAAACAGACTCATTCAAATGAGATGAAACTTATGTCATTCGAAAGCTTATCCTGTTAAATTTAATTTGATATAAATTTCGTATGATTTCACCTAGGTTTCTATTTTTAGTGAATTTTCTTTTATAAGAACCCAATTCTGGCTAAGAACAGGGCATGCAGAGGTAAAATAGTTATATCTTGAGTTATACAAACCAAAATGAGATGGGACCAAAAGGGTTAGAAACTAGACACATAATACTATGACATATCCAAAAATTAGATTCAAATGAGTTGAATTACAATAAGGGTGGAGCATACCAAACTCGGGCAGAACAGGAGAGAATAAACCAAAACCCAATTGGTGGTTGAACTGAAATTGATGAGTGATGCTATGAATATATATGTATTTGGTGGTCCATATTGAATTGCAAGTTTGTATATTTGTACTGGTTTCCTAGCACTATTCATGGGGAAGCGGACTTGATCCGTTATCTTCAATTTTTAGAATTTATGAGAACTTATGCTATGGATGATTATGCTTTGAATATATTTACGTTTACATGTCATATTCATGTACATCATGCATGCAAGTATATATTTAGAACATGATATGATATATAAAGTATGAGACATACTCATGAATGCACCAAGCGTTTGCATACATGACAAGATATGAAAAGGAAGAGATAATAAGAACTTGCAAGAAAGACGTACCAAACTACCATCTGGGCATGGCATAGACCGACTAAGCGTGGGCAGTGGTCTTGTCTAAGACTTGGGCCAGCCCCACCCAGTTAAGGGGAATAGACCGATTGTGAGGGTTGGGGAAAGTAAACCCATCACTCATGTATAGAGTGCCAGAACTTGGCCCTGAAAAGCAGGCTATCACCTAGGGGTGAGAGAGGCCATTCACCTTCGGGGGAGCAAGTACAGAATGGCAAGGTTAAGTTGCAAGTTAAAGAAGAAATAAGTTAAGTCAAGTGCACTTGCATACATTCAAGTATAAGCATTTATATGTGCATTTTCAATCATCTAGTTAAGTCATAATGCTATTATGACCTTTATTGAAGCATATTATACTCTCCGTATTTCTATGTCTATTATATGATATGGCAAGTGGTTGTTAAAATATAACCCGCTTCGAGAAAGGTGTTTTCAACTTAAAATTGAACCACTTATTTATTTATATATGCTCATATTTTCATAATAAACCAAAGTAGGTGGAATATTTATGATGACCTTTGTAAGATTGGTTTGTGTTTACCTACTGAGAACCTTAGGTTCTCATTGCCTACTTGTATGTTTCTCTTTTCCGTAAATATTCCAGCTCCCAAGTTGGAAATCAAGTATGAGGCAGAGTACAGGGCCATTCATTGAGCAAGAATAAGGCGCGAGTAAGACCAACAGACTATTGGAGCTAGCTAACAACTAGTCGAAAGTAAATGCTATGTATTATGTCAGTCACAATTTCCTCTAAAGTGTAATTTTTTTTATTATTAACTATGTATCAGAGACTATTAGTCAGTAATAAAATGCTTGATTAAAGGGCCATGTATTATATTTTCTACATTTTAAAGATTTCTTAGCACAATCCCACAACCTTGTAATATAACTCCATGACTCAAGCATGGCTTATATAATAAAGGGTGTTACATTACATTTTTGGTATCAGAGCAGTTCGTCCTAGCTAAGGCCTGAGGATTGGACTAACTATGCTTCGCGCATATTTTGTACTTTTAGCTGATAATATGCTCCAGATCTTGCCTGTCCGGTTGAGATATAGTTGTATATGTGTAAGAAGTGCTGGCCGTATGAAACATTGTTATTTACTAGCACATTAGACTTAGTGTTGAGCCCTGATCAACTCAATAACTTTTGTTTTGTGTGCCCGAGAACTTAATGGCTTAGAAAAGCAAGGTGGGCCATTATCACGAGGACACCTGCTCAAGAGAATCCCGCTGACCTTATGGACACCGTACGAGAGATGGCTCAGGTAATGCGGGAGCAGGGCCATAACACTCACGGATGATGGATAGGCAGGCGACCTGCAGCGGTATGAGGAAACCCACATGGTCTAGAGCTGATCTGGACTATCTTAAGTTCATTTGAGTTTAGAAAGGCGAATCCGCCCGACTTTTCGAGGCGTATGATCTTGATAAAGGCGACCTTGAATGGATTAAAGCCATGGAGAAGATTTTCTGTCCTAGATTGCTCGGATTATCAAAGGTGACTTTGCCACCTATATGCTTGAGGTGGATGCACGAGTTGAGTGGAGCAGAGTCACGAAGATTATACGAAGAGTCTCAGACAATAGTCACTTGGATGGTGTTTAGAGACATCTTCTACCAGAAGTACTTTCCTGCTTCCGTTCGGAATGCTAAGGAACTTGAGTTTATGCAACTTTGCCAAGGAAATCGGATAGTATCCCGAATATATTGCCCGATTTGAATATTCAAATTCTCTACAATTTATCAGAGGAACCCAGATGAAGCCTGGAAGTGCATCAAGTTTGAAGGAAGGTTACGAAAAGATATTCTCACCACAATTGGGCCAATGGAGATTAGAGATTTTCCCACGTTGGTAAATAAATGCAAACTTGTGGAAGATTGCAACTCGAAATTGGTTGTAGCTAAGGCATCTGGTGGTCGTTACAGGAGGGGGTTGGCCCCGCAGGTCCCAAGATTTAAGCCTAACTTTCAGTGGCAAAGGAGATTCCTGCCGGTGGGCAACAAAGGCAAGCAGCCCCATAGGTCTCCCCCGAATCCAACTTGCACAGTGCATTAGGAATCATGGCGTCGTAGTGCTTGGCAGGCGAATATGCCGCTACTGGTGTGGCAAGCCAGGCCACAAAATTTATGAGTGTCCGGCCGAGAAATCCATCACGGCCGTCACCGACCACAGCGTCAGGGCCAATTTTTACCATGGATGCAGAGGAAGCTGATAAGTCTGAGGGACTAATCCAAGGTACCTGCGAAGTGGACGGTGAGACCCTGACTGTACTCTATGATTCGGATGCCTCACACTCATTTATTTCTCATAATTGTGTGGCTGTTTTGCAATTGCAAATTTCTGAATTACCTTATGATCTACTAGTTTCTACTCCAACTAATGAACCTGCTAAAACTAGTCAAGTTTGCATCAATGTTTCTCTTCAAATTGAGGGTAGAGCTTTTGCAGCCAATTTGATTTGTCTCCCTCTCTCTGGACTTGACATAATTCTGGGCATGGACTGGCTTTCTGCCAATAGAATCATGCTTAATTGCTCTGATAAGACGGTGGTATTCCCCTTTATCTCATCCTCTGAATCCCAAGCCTCAACACTCTTCTACCTGAACTCTTTATTAGTAAACTATAGTGGGTCAAAGAGTCAAGGATACATCCTCCTGTCGACTAACGTGTGAAGTTGAGCAAATTAGAGGAGATCACGGTTGTTAAGGAATATCGATGTTTTCGAAGATATTCTTAAATTCCCTCCTGAAAGGGAAATTGAATTCACCATCGAGTTGATTCCAGGTGCAGGACCAATATCTATAGCTCCATATCGAATGTCACCTTTAGAGCTGACGGAGCTAAAGAGACAGATCGAGAAGCTTTTGGAAAAAGGATTTATCACGACCAAGCTGCGTCACCTTGGGAGCTCCAGTCTTGTTGGTCAAAAAGAAAGATGGGAGCATGCTTTATCGTGGATTATAAGCGATTGAATAAAGTAGCGATCAAGAATAAATATCCAACGCCAAGGATTGATGACCTCATGGACCAGCTACAAGGTGCAATGGTATTATCCAAGATCGTCTGCGCTCTGGATATCATCAAATTTAGTCGGGAACAAGATATTCCTAAGACAACCTTCGAACTCGGTTATGGACACTACGAGTACCTTTGTGATGTCATTTGGGTGACCAGCGCTAACGGCGGTATTCATGGACTACATGAATTGAATATTCCGCCCATACTTGGACAAGTTTGTAGTGGTATTCATTAACGACATACTTGTCTACCTAAAGTCGGAGCAAGAGCATGCGAGAACACTTCTGACTAGTTCTACAAATTTTGAGAGAAAAGAAACTTTATGCTAAGTTATCCAAATGCGAATTTTGGATGAAAGAAGTAAAATTTCTCGGCCATGTAGTGTCTCAGGAGGAATCTCGGTGGATCGATAAAGTAGAAGCGGTTCTAAATTGGGAAAGGCCGACCACGATCCTTTGAAGTTAGGAGTTTTAGGTTTAGCTGGATATTCTGGCGATTCATTAAGGATTTCTCTCATATAGCCTTGCCACGACCAAGCTAACTAGGAAGAATGTCGCATTCAAGTGGATGCCGAATGCGACGAGTTTTCAAGACACGAAGAGAAGGTTGACTCCGACACCAGTGTTGGCCTTACCAGACCCTTGAGGACCATTTGAAGTCTACTGTGATGCGTCCAATCAACGATTAGGATATGTGTTGATGCAAGCGGAAATGTGGTCGCATATGCCTCCAAACAATTAAAGCCACATGAGAGGAATTATCCTACACACGATCTCGAGTTAGCTGCAGTTGTGTTTGCCATAAAGATATGGAGACATCACCTATATGGTGTAAGGTTCGAAGTCTTTTCTGATCATAAAAGTTTGAAATACCTCTTTGATCAGAAGGAATTAAATATGAGGCAGCGAAGGTGGATGGAATTTCTGAAGGACTATGAATTTGAATTGAAATACCACCTAGGTAAGGCAAACATTGTGGCAGATACTTTGAGCAGAAAATCATTGACCACAGCCTGGATGATGATTAAAGCGACGGAGCTTATTGAAAGCTTCTGAAATCTTAATTTGGGAATCCTTATAACTCCCAAGGCCCTTCAGCTACATCAAATTAAGATAGCTAGTAGCTTTAAGGAGCTGATTCGGCAGGCACAGCACCAGGATGCTAAACTCCTATATACGGTCAAACTCGCGCAATCAGGGAAATTAATGGGTTTTGCTCAAGATAAGGAAGGCATCTGGCAACATCATGATAGGGTATATGTACCCGAGGGGAATGATCTCTGAAGGAAAATCTTGGAGGAAGCACATAAGAGTGAATTCATTGTACATCCTGGCATTACTAAGATGTATCAAGATCTTAAGAAGATGTTTTGGTGGCTAGGTATGAAGTCAGACATAGCGAGCTTAGGTGAGTAAATGCTTGGTCTATCAAAATGTGAAAGTGGAACATCAGAAACCCTCCGAGATGCTTCAACCCTTGGAAATCCCTGAGTGGAAATGGGAGAGTATCTCCATGGATTTTGTGATGGGATTACCAAGAATGCCAACAGGATATGATGCCATATGGGTCGTTGTGGATAGATTGACCAAATTTGCTCACTTCCTACCCATTCGAGCAAATTATCCGTTGGAAAAATTGGCACTGCTTGTACATTCAAGAGATTATAATTTGTATGGAACCCCTTCAACCATTATCTACGATTGGGACCCAAGGTTTACTTCACGATTTTGGGAGCCTTACAAAAGGCGTTAGGTGCTAAGTTGTGCCTAAGCATTGCATATCACCCCAAATGGACAGCCAAGCGAAAGGACAATTAGGACCTTAGAAGATATGTTGCGAGCTTATATCTTTGGAACAGCGGGAATGGGATCGATACTTACCGTTGGCTGAATTTGCATACAACAATAGCTATCACGTTAGCATCGATATGGCTCCTTACGAAGCGTTGTACGGACGAAAGTGCCAATCTCCCCTATGTTGGTATGAAACAGGAGAATCAACTCTATTAGGGCCTAAGTTAGTTGAGCAGACCCTTTGAGCGGATCAAAGAAAATCACCAGAGTAAGATGCTTCTTTGCTCAGAGCCACCAGAAGAGCTATGCGGACACCAGGAGGAAGCCTCTAGAATTTCAAGAAGGAGACCACGTATTTTTGAAGATCACACCTACAACGGGGATAGGTAGAGCCATTAAGGTTAAGAAGTTAAATCCTCGCTTTATTGGTCCCTTCCAGATCTTGAGGCGAATTGGATCAGTTGCATATCAAGTCGCTTTGCCTCCACAATTGTCAAACCTTCATGATGTGTTCCATGTTTCTAAACTTAGAAGATATCAGCCTGACCCTACACACGTGCTAGAACCCGAATCAATAAAGTTAAAGGAGGATTTGACTTTTCATGTTCAACCAGCATGGATTGTAGACAGAAGCAGCATACAACTTCGAAACAAATCTGTGCAACTAGTAAAGGTAGCGTAGAGAAAAGAAGATGCTGAAGACTACACTTGGGAACTGGAATCAGATATGAGGAAAGAGTATCCTGGACTATTCTCAAGTACTAAATTTTGAGGACAAAATTTTTTTTAAGGAGGGTGGTAATGTAACGCCCCGATTTCCGACTTCCGACCTCGTCAGTGAATTGAAATTACCGATTTCCGACTTGACCTCAAAGCCTGGTGGACTTTTTCCGAATTCCGACCTTATATGTATATTATGTATGAATTCTGACCTCATCGTAATAAATTCCCGATTTCCGATTTCATTAGTTGAAATAGACTGACTTTTTCTCCGATTTCCGATCGTAAGATTTTCGACTTAACACGGAATGCGACATCTGATTTGATCCTAATCAGAAATGGACGCGAGATCAAATCTCTGTATTGGTCTACAAAGTTCGACCAGAATTTTCATGAGTTCCAATATCGAGCTCATTACCAAGAGCTTTTCATTTTTCTTATTTTCCCGAGTTCCGAGATCGAGTTTGGAGTGCTGAGGTCCTATAAGTCCCGATTTCCTGGTACATGGATTAATGTTGTGAATTCTGACCTCCGATGTTATGCTTAGAATTGTTTCGAGTTTACCTAATTTCCCGACTTCCTACTTTAAGTGCTTGGCTTCACATTCGACTTTGCTTTCATGTTTCGAGTAAACCAGACAATATTTCCAAGTTCCGACTTAATCTCCCAGATGTGCACGAGTTCCGACTTTAAGAATAATACGAGTTTCGATGTCATTTTCAGAATATCTTTAGGCGAGCCCCACTTTTAGGCAACGTGAGAGCAGTGCGCCACAAAAAGGGGACAACGTGGAGAGCAAATTCCATTTGGAATGTGACTTGATTCTATTCAATGGCAAAATGAACTTAAAGAAGAAAGAGAAACCAACTCCTTAAGGATTAAGTCTTGCTTCCAATCAATGACAAAAGAGACTTAAAGGAGAATAAAAAACTAATTCCTTTTGAATTGAGACTTGATTCCACTCAATGGCAAAAAGAACATAAAGAAGAAAGATAAACCAATTCCTTAAGGATTAACCCTTGCTTCCAATCAATGTCAAAGGGAACTTGAAGAAGAATTAGAGACCAATTTCTTTTGGATTGTGACTTGATTCTATTCAATGGGAAAAAGAACTTAAAGAAGAAATAGAAAGCAATTCCTTAAGTATTAATCCTTGCTTGCAATCAATGGCTCAAGGAATTTAAAGGAGAAATAGAAACCAATTCCTTTTGAATTGAAATTTGATTCCATTCACCGGCAAAAAGAACATAAAGAAGAAACATAGACCTATTCCTTAAGGATTAAGTCTTGCTTCCAAAGAATGGCAAAAGGAACTTAAAGGAGAATTAGAAACCAATTCCATTTGGAATGTGACTTGATTCTATTCAATGGCAAAAAGAACTTAAAGAAGAAAGAGAAACCAATTCCGTAAGGATTAAGTCTTGTTTCCAATCAATGTCAAAAGGAACTTCAAGGAGAATTACAAACCAATTCCTTTTGAATTAAGACTTGATTCCACTCAGTGGCAAAAAGAACATAAAGAAGAAAGATAAACCAATTCCTTAAGGATTAACTCTTCCTTCCAATCAATGTCAAAAAGAACTTGAAGGAGAATTAGAGGCAATTTCTTTTGGATTGTGACTTGATTCTATTCAAAGGCAAAAAGAACTTAAAGAAGAAAGAGAAACCAATTCCTTAAGGATTAAGTCTTGCTTTCAATCAATGCCAAAAGGAACTTCAAGGAGAATTAGAAACCAATTCCTTTTGAATTGAGACTTAATTCCACTCAATGGCAACAAGAACATAAAGAAGAAAGATAAACCAATTCCTTGAGGATTAAGTCTTGCTTCCAATCAATGTCAAATGGAACTTTAAGGAGAATTAGAAACCAATTCCTTTTGGATTGTGGCTTCATTCCACTCAATGGCAAAAAGAACTTAAAGAAGAAAGAGAAACCAATTCCTTAAGGATTAAGTCTTGCTTCCAATCAATGGCAAAAGGATTTTAAAGGAGAATTAGAAACCAATTCCTTTTGAATTGAAACTTGATTCCATTAAATGGCAAAAAGAACATAAAGAAGAAAGATAAACCAATTCCTTAAGGATCAAGTCTTGCTTCCAATCAGTGGCAAAAGGGATCTGAAGGAGAATTAGAAACCAATTCCTTTTGAATTGAGACTTGATTCCACTCAAAGGCAAAAAGAACTTAAAGAAGAAAGAGAAACCAATTCCTTAAGGATTAAGTCTTGCTTCCAAAGAATGGCAAAAGGAACATCAAGGAGAATTAGAAACCAATTCCATTTGGAATGTGACTTGATTCTATTCAATGGCAAAAAGAAATTAAAGAAGAAAGAGAAACCAATTCCTTAAGGATTAAGTCTTGCTTTCAATCAATGCCAAAAGGAACTTCAAGGAGAATTAAAAACCAATTCCTTTTGAATTGAGACTTAATTCCACTCAATGGCAACAAGAACATAAAGAAGAAAGATAAACCAATTCCTTGAGGATTAAGTCTTGCTTCCAATCAATGTCAAATGGAACTTCAAGGAGAATTAGAAACGAATTCCTTTTGGATTGTGACTTGAATCTATTCAATGGCAAAAAGAACTTAAAGAAGAAAGAGAAACCAATTCTTTAAGGATTAAGTGCTGCTTCCAATGAATGGCAAAAGGATCTTAAAGGAAAATTAGAAACCAATTCCTTTTGAATTGAAACTTGATTCCATTTAATGGCAAAAAGAACATAAAGAAGAAAGATAAACCACTTCCTTAAGGATTAAGTCTTGCTTCCGATCAATGGCAAAAAGGATTTGAAGGAGAATTAGAAACCAATTCCCTTTGAATTGACTTGATTCCACTCAAAGGCAAAAAGAACATAAAAAAGAAAGATAAACTAATTCCTTAATGTTTAAGTCTTGTATCCAATCAACGTCAAAAGGAACTTCAAGGAGAATTAGAAACCAATTCCTTTTGGATTGTGCCTTGATTCTTTTCAATGGCAGAAAGAACGTAAAGAAGAAAGATAAACCAATTCCTTAAAGATTAAGTCTTGCATCCAATCAATGGCAAAAGGATATTAAAGGAGAATTAGAAACCAATTCCTTTTGAATTGAAACTTGATTCCATTCAATGGCAAAAAGAACATAAAGAAGAAAGATAAGCCAACACCTTTAGGATTAAGTCTTGCTTCGAATCAATGGCAAAAGCAATTTCACGGGGAATTAGAAACCAATTCCTTTTGAATTGAGACTTGATACCACCCAAAGGCAAAAAGAACATAAAGAAGAAAGATAAACCAATTCCTTTATGAATAAGTCTTGCTTCCAATCAATGGCACAAGGGATTTGAAGGAGAATTAGAAACTAATTCCTTTTGAATTGAGACTTGATTCCACTCAAAGGCAAAAAGAACATAAAGAAGAAAGATAAACCAATTCCTTAATGATTAAGTCTCGCATGCACTCAATGTCAAATGGAACTTCAAGCAGAATTAGAAACCAATTCCATTTGGAATGTGACTTGATTCTATTTAATGACAAAAAGAACTTAAAGAAGAAAGAGAAACCAATTCCTTAAGGATTAAGTGTTGCTTCCAATCAATGGCAAAAGGATCTTAAAGGAGAATTAGAAACCAATTCCTTTTGAATTGAAACTTGATTCCATTTAATGGCAAAAAGAACATAAAGAAGAAAGATAAACTAATTCCTTAAGGATTAAGTGTTGCTTCCAATTAATGGCAAAAGGGATTTGAAGGAGAATTAGAAACCAATTCCTTTTGAATTGAGACTTGATTCCACTCAAAGGCAAAAAGAACTTAAAGAAGAAAGAGAAACCAATTTCTTATGGATTAAGTCTTGCTTCCAAAGAATGGCAAAAGGAACTTCAAGGAGAATTAGAAACCAATTCCATTTGGAATGTGACTTGATTCTATTCAATGGCAAAAAGAACTTAAAGAAGAAAGGGAAACCGAACCTTAAGGATTAAGTCTTGCTTCCAATCAATGTCAAAAGGAACTTGAAGGAGAATTAGAAGCCAATTCCTTTTGAATTGAGACTTGATTCCACTGAAAAGCAAAAAGAACATAAAGAAGAAAGATAAACCAATTCCTTGAGGATTAAGTCTTGCTTCTAATCAATGTCAAATGGAACTTCAAGGAGAATTAGAAAACAATTCCTTTTGGATTGTGACTTGATTCTATTCAATGGCAAAAAGAACTTAAAGAAGAAAGAGAAACCAATTCCTTAAGGATTAAGTCTTGCTTCTAATCAATGGCGAAAGGATCTTAAAGCAGAATTAGAAACCAATCCCTTTTGAATTGAAACTTGATTCTATTTAATGGCAAAAGGAACATAAATAAGAAAGATAAACCAATTCCTTAAGGATTAAGTCTTGCTTCAAATCAATGACAAAAGGGAATTAAAGGAGAATAAAAAACCAATTCCTTTTGGATTGTGGCTTGACTTTATTCAATGGCAAAAAGAACTTAAAGAAGAAAGAGAAACCAATTCCTTATGGATTAAGTCTTGCTTCCAATCAATGGCAAAAGGAACTTCAATAAGCATTAGAAACGAATTCCTTTTGAATTGGGACTTGATTCCACTCAATGGCAAAAAGAACATAAAGAAGAAACATAAACCAATTACTTAAGGATTAACTCTTGCTTCCAATCAACGTCAAAGGGAACTTGAAGGAGAATTAGAGACCAATTTCTTTTGGAATGTGACTTGATTCTATTCAATGGCAAAATGAACTTAAAGAAGAAAGAGAAACCAATTCCTTAAGGATTAAGTCTTGCTTCCAATCAATGCCAAAAGGAACTTCAAGGAATATTATAGCCCAATTCCTTTTGAATTGAGACTTGATTCCACTCAGTGGCAAAAAGAACATAAAGAAGAAAGATAAACCAATTCCTTAAGGATTAACTCTTGCTTCCAATCAATGTCAAAAAGAACTTAAAGGAGAATTAGAGACCAATTTCTTTGGGATTGTGACTTGATTCTATTCAATGGCGAAAATAACTTAAAGAAGAAAGAGAGACCAATTCCTTCAGGATTAAGTCTTGCATTCAATCAATGGCAAAAGGAACTTGAAGGAGAATTAGAAACCAATTCCTTTTGAAATGAGACTTAATTCCACTCAATGTCAACAAGAACATAAAGAAGAAAGATAAACCAATTCCTTGAGGATTAAGTCTTGCTTCCAATCAATGTCAAAAGGAACTTCAAGGAGAATTAGAAACCAATTCCTTTAGAATTGAGACTTGATTCCACTCAGTGGGAAAAAGAACACAAAGAAGAAAGATAGAGCAATTTCTTAAGGATTAACTCTTGCTTCCAATCAATGTCAAAAAAAACTTGAAGGAGAATTAGAGACCAATTTCTTTTGGATTGTGACTTGATTCTACTCACTAGCAAAAAGAACTTAAAGAAGAAAGAGAAACCAATTCCTTAAGGATTAAGTCTTGCTTCCAATCGATGCCAAAAGGAACTTCAAGGAGAATTAGAAACCAATTCCTTTTGAATTGAGACTTGATTCCACTCAGTGGCTAAAAGAACAGAAAGAAGAAAGATAAACCAATTCCTTAAGGATTAACTCTTGCTTCCAATCAATGTCAAAAAGAACTTAAAGGAGAATTAGAGACCAATTTCTTTTGGATTGTGACTTGATTCTATTCAATTGCGAAAATAACTTAAAGAAGAAAGAGAGACAAATTCCTTCAGGATTAAGTCTTGCATTCAATCAATGGCAAAAGGAACTTGAAGGAGAATTAGAAACCAATTCCTTTTGAATTAAGACTTAATTCCACTCAATGTCAACAAGAACATAAAGAAGAAAGATAAACCAATTCCTTGAGGATTAAGTCTTGCTTCCAATCAATGTCAAAAGGAACTTCAAGGAGAATTAGAAACCAATTCCTTTTGAATTGAGACTTGATTCCACTCAGTGGGAAAAAGAACACAAAGAAGAAAGATAAAGCAATTTCTGAAGGATTAACTCTTGCTTCCAATCAATGTCAAAAAAAGCTTGAAGGATAATTTGAGACCAATTTCTTTTGGATTGTGACTTGATTCTACTCAATGGCAAAAACAACTTAAAGAAGAAAGAGAAACCAATTCCTTTTTGAATAAGTCTTGCTTCCAGTCAATGGCAAAAAGGATTTGAAAGCGAATTAGAAGCCAATTCCTTTTGAATTGAGACTTGATTCCACTCAAAAGCAAAAAGAACATAAAGAAGAAAGATAAACCAATTCCTTGAGGATTAAGTCTTGCTTCCAATCAATGTCAAATGGAACTTCAAGGAGAATTAGAAACCAATTCCTTTTGGATTGTGACTTGATTCTATTCAATGGCAAAAAGAACTTAAAGAAGAAAAAGAAACCAATTCCTTTAGGATTAAGTATTGCTTCCAATCAATGGCGAAAGGATCTTAAAGGAGAATAAAAAACCAATTCCTTTTGGATTGTAACTTGACTTTATTCAATGGCAAAAAGAACTTAAAGAAGAAAGAGAAACTAATTCCTTATGGATTAAGTCTTGCTTCGAATCAAAGGCAAAAGGAACTTCAATGAGAATTAGAAACCAATTCCTTTTGAATTGGGACTTGATTCCACTCAATGGCAAAAAGAACATAAAGAAGAAACATAAACCAATTCCTTAAAGATTAACTCTTGCTTCCAGTCAATGTCAAAGGGAACTTGAAGGAGAATTAGAGACCAATTTCTTTTGGAATGTGACTTGATTCTATTCAATGGCAAAAAGAACTTAAAGAAGAAAGAGAAACCAATTCCTTAAGGATTAAGTCTTGCTTCCAATCAATGCCAAAAGGAACTTCAAGGAGAATTAGAAATCAATTCCTTTTGAATTGAGACTTGATTCCACTCAGTGGCAAAAAGAACATAAAGAAGAAAGATAAACCAATTCCTTAAGGATTAACTCTTGCTTCCAATCAATGTCAAAAAGAACTTGAAGGAGAATTAGAGACCAATTTCTTTTGGATTGTGACTTGATTCTATTCAATGGCAAAAATAACTTAAAGAAGAAAGAGAGACCAATTCCTTCAGGATTAAGTCTTGCATTCAATCAATGGCAAAAGGAACTTGAAGGAGAATTAGAAACCAATTCCTTTTGAATTGAGACTTAATTCCACTCAATGTCAGCAAGAACATAAAGAAGAAAGATAAACCAATTCCTTGAGGATTAAGTCTTGCTTCTAATCAATGTCAAACGGAACTTCAAGGAGAATTAGAAACCAGTTCCTTTTGGATTATGACTTGATTGTATTCAATGGCAAAAAGAATTTAAAGAAGAAAGAGAAACCAATTCCTTAAGGATTAAATGCCGCTTCCAATCAATGGCAAAAGGGTCTTAAAGGAGAATTAGAAACCAATTCCTTTTGAATTGAAACTTGATTCCATTTAATGGAAAAAAGAACATAAAGAAGAAAGATAAACTAATTCCTTAAGGATTAAGTCTTGCTTCCAATCAATGGCAAAAGGGATTTGAGGGAGAATTAGAAACGAATTCCTTTTGAATTGAGACTTGATTCCACTTAAAGGCAAAAAGAACACAAAGAAGAAAGATAAACCAATTCCTTAATGATCAAGTCTTGCATCCAATCAATGTCAAAAGGAACTTCAAGGAGAATTAGAAACCAATTCCTCTTGAATTGAAACTTTATTCCATTCAATGGCAAAAAGAATATAAGGAAGAAAGATAAGCCAACAGCTTTAGGATTAAGTCTTGCTTTAAATCAATGGCAAAAGCAATTTCAAGGAGAATTAGAAACCAATTCCTTTTGAATTGAGACTTGATTCCACTCAAAGGCAACAAGAACATAAAGAAGAAAGATAAACCAATTCCTTTATGAATAAGTCTTGCTTCCAATCAATGGCAAAAGGGATTTGAAGGAGAATTAGACACCAATTCCTTTGGAATTGAGACTTGATTCCACTCAAAGGCAAAAAGAACATAGAGAAGAAAGATAAACCAATTCCTCAATGATTAAGTCTTGCATCCAATCAACGTAAAATGGAACTTCAAGGAGAATTGGAAACTAATTCCTTTTGGATTGTGACTTGATTCTATTCAATGGAAAAAAGAACTTAAAGAAGAAAGAGAAACCAATTCCTTAAGGATTAAGTGTTGCTTCCAATCAATGGCAAAAGGATCTTAAAGGAGAATTAGAAACCAATTCCTTTTGAATTAAAACTTGATTCCATTTAATGGCAAAAAGGACATAAAGAAGAAAGATAAACCAATTCCTTAAGGATTAAGTCTTACTTCCAATCAAAGGCAAAAGGGATTTGAAGGAGAATTAGAAACCAATTCCTTTTGAATTGAGACTTGGTTGCACACAAAGGCAAAAAGAACTTAAAAATGAAAGAGAAACCAATTCCTTAAGGATTAAGTCTTGCTTCCAAAGAATGGCAAAAGTAACTTCAAGGAGAATTAGAAACCAATTCCTTTTGGAGTGTGCCTTGATTCTATTCAATGGCATAAAGAACGTAAAGAAGAAAGATAAACCAATTCCTTAAGGATTAAGTCTTGCTTCCAATCAATGGCAAAAGGATATTAAAGGAGATTTAGAAACCAATTCCTTTTGAATTGAAACTTGATTCCATTGAATGGCAAAAAAACATAAAGCAGAAAGATAAACCAATTCCTTATGGTTAAAGTCATGCTTCCAAACAATAGCAAAAGGAACTTCAAGGACAATTAGAAACCAATTCCTCTTGAATTGAGACTCGTTTCCACTCAATGGGAAAAAGAACATAAAGAAGAAAGATAAACCAATTCCTTAAGGATTAAGTCTTGCTTCCAAACAATGGCAAAAGGAACTTCAAGGAGAATTAGAAACCAATTCCATTTGGAATGTGACTTGATTCTGTTCAATGGTAAAAAGAACATAAAGAAGAAAGATAAACCAATTCCTTAAGTATTAAGTCTTGCTTCCAATCAATGTCAAAAGGAACTTCCACGAGAATAAGAAATCAATTCCTTTTGGATTATGACTTGATTCTATTCAATGGCAAAAAGAACTAGAAGAAGAAAGAGCAACCAATTCCTTAAGGATTAAGTCTTGATTCCAATCAATGGCAAAAGGAACTTCAAGGAGAATTAGCAACCAATTCCCTTTGAGTTGAGACTTGATTCCACTCAATGGTAAAAAGAACATAAAGAAGAAAGATAAACCAATTCCTTAAGGATTAAGTATTGCTTCCAATCAATGTCAAAAAGAACTTCCATGTGAATAGAAATCAATTCCTTTTGGATTGTGACTTGATTCTATTCAATGGCAAAAAGAACTTGAACAAGAAAGAGAAACCAATTCCTTAAGGATTAAGTCTTGCTTCCAATCAATGTCAAAAGGATCTTCAAGGAGAATTAGAAACCAATTCCTTTTGGATTGTGACTTGATTCTATGCAATGGCAAAAAGAACTTGAAGAAGAAAAATAAACCAATTCCTTAAGGATTAAGTCTTGCTTCCAATCAACAGCTAAAAGAACTTCAAGGAGAATTAGAAACCAATTCCTTTTGAATTGAGACTTGATTCCACTCAATGGCAAAAAGAACATAAAGAAGAAAGATAAGCCAATTCCTTAAGGATTAAGTCTTGCTTCCAATCAATGTCAAAAGGAACTTCAAGGTGCATTAGAAACCAATTTCTTTTGGATGTGACTTGATTCTATTCACTGGCAAAAAGAACTTAAAGTAGAAAAATAAACCCATTCCTTAAGTATTAAGTCTTGCTTCCAATCAATGGCTCAAGGATCATAAAGGAGAATTAGAAATCAATTCCTTTTGAATTGAAACTTGATTCCATTCCAGGACAAAAAGAACATAAAGAAGAAAGATAAACCAATTCCTTAAGGATTAAGTCTTGCTTCCAATCAATGCCAAAAGGAACTTCCACGAGAATAAGAAATCAATTCCTTTTGGATTGTGACTTGATTATATTCAATGGCAAAAAGAACTAGAAGAAGAAAGAGCAACCAATTCCTTAAGGATTAAGTCTTGTTTCCAATCAATGGCAAAAGGAACTTCAAGGAGAATTAAAAACCAATTCCTTTTGAGTTGAGACTTGATTCCACTCAATGGAAAAAAGAGCATAAAGAAGAAAGACAAACCAATTCCTTAAGGATTAAGTCTTGCTTCCAATCAATGTCAAAAGGAACTTCCATGAGAATAGAAATCAATTCCTTTTGGATTGTGACTTGATTCTATTCAATGGCAAAAAGAACTTGACGAAGAAAGAGCAACCAATTCCTTAAGGATTAAGTCTTGCTTCCGATCAATGGCAAAAAGAACTTCAAGGAGAATTAGAAACCAATTCCTTTTGAGTTGACACTTGATTCTACTCAATGGCAAAAAGAACATAAAGAAGAAAGATAAACCAATTCCTTAAGGATTAAGTCCTCCTTCCAATCAATGGCTCAAGGATCTTGAAGGAGAATTAGAAACCAATTCATTTTGAATTGAAACTTGATTCCATTCCAGGGCAAAGAGAACATAAAGAACAAAGATAAACAAATTCCTTAAGGATTAAGTCTTGCTTCCAATCAATGTCAAAAGGAACTTCAAGGTGAATTAAAAACCAATTTCTGTTGGATTGTGACTTGATTCTACTCAATGGCAAAAAAAACTTAAAGAAGAAAAATAAACTCATTCCTTAAGTATTAAGTCTTGCTTCCAATCAATGGCTCAAGGATCATAAAGGAGAATTAGAAACCAATTCCTTTTGGATTGAAACTTGACTCCATTCCAGGGCAAAAAGAACATATAGATGAAAGATAAACCAATTTCTTAAGGATTAAGTCTTGCTTCCAAACAATGACAAAAGGAAGTTGAAGGAGAATTAGAAACCAATTGCTCTTGAATTGAGACTCGATTCCACTCAATGGGACATAGAACATAAAGAAGAAAGATAAACCAATTCCTTAGGGATTATGTTTTGCTTCCAAATAACATCAAAAGGAACTTCAAGGTGAATTAGAAACCAATTCCTTTTGGATTGTGACTTGATTCAATTCAATGGCAAAAAGAACTTAAAGAAGAAAGATAAACCAAATCCTTAAGTATTAAGTCTTGCTTCCAATCATTGGCTCAAGGATCTTAAAGGAGAATTAGAAGCCAATTCCTATTGAATTGAAACTTGATTCCATTCAAGGGAAAAAACAACATAAGGAAGAAAGATAAACCAATTCCTTAACGTTAAAGTCAAGCTTCCAAACGATGGTAAAAGGAACTTCAAGGAGAATTAGAAACCAATTCCATTTGGAATGTGACTTGATTCTATTTAATGGCAAAAAGAACTTAAAGAAGAAAGATAAACCTATTTCTTAGGATTCAGTTTTGCTTCCAATCAATGACAAAAGGAACTTCAAGGAGAATAAGAAACTAATTCCTTTTGGATTGTGACTTGATTCAATTGAATGGGAAAAAGAACATAAAGAAGAATGATAAACCAATTCCTTAAGGATTAAGTCTTGCTTCCAAACAATGGCAAAAGGAACTTCAAGGACAATTAGAAACCAATTCCTCTTGAATTGAGACTCAATTCCACTCAATGGGAAAAAGAACATAAAGAAGAAAGATAAACCAATTCCTTAAGGAGTAAGTCTTGCTTCCAAACAATGGCAAAAGGAAATTCAAGGAGAATTAGAAACCAATTCCATTTGGAATGTGACTTGATTCTATTCAATGGCAAAAAGAACATAAAGAAGAAAGATAAACCAATTCCTTAAGGATTAAGTCTTGCTTCCAATCAATGTCAAAAGGAACTTCGAGGAAAATTATAAATCAAATCCTGTTCGATTGTGACTTGATTCTATTCAATGGCAAAAAGAACTTGAACAAGAAAGGGAAACCAATTCCTTAAGGATTAAGTCTTGCTTCCAATCAATGTCAAAAGGAACTTCAAGGTGAATTAGAAACCAATTCCTTTTGGAATGTGACTTGATTCTATTTAATGGCAAAAAGAACTTAAAGAAGAAAGATAAACCTATTTCTTAGGATTCAGTTTTGCTTCCAATCAATGACAAAAGGAACTTCAAGGAGAATAAGAAACTAATTCCTTTTGGATTGTGACTTGATTCAATTGAATGGGAAAAAGAACATAAAGAAGAATGATAAACCAATTCCTTAAGGATTAAGTCTTGCTTCCAAACAATGGCAAAAGGAACTTGAAGGAGAATTAGAAACCAATTCCTCTTGAATTGAGACTCGATTCCACTCAATGGGAAAAAGAACATAAAGAAGAAAGATAAACCAATTCCTTAAGGATTAAGTCTTGCTTCCAAACAATGGCAAAAGGAACTTCAAGGAGAATTAGAAACCAATTCCAGTTGGAATGTGACTTTATTCTATTCAATGGCAAAAAGAACATAAAGAAGAAAGATAAACCAATTCCTTAACGATTAAGTCTTGCTTCCAATCAATGTCAAAAGGATCTTCAAGGAGAATTAGAAACCAGTTCCATTTGGAATGTGACTTGATTCTATTCAATGGCAAAAAGAACATAAAGAAGAAAGATAAACTAATCCCTTAAGGATTAAGTCTTGCTTTCAATCAATGACAAAAGGAACTTCAAGGAGAATTAGAAACCAATTCCTTTTGAATTGAGACTTGATTCCACTCAATGGCAAAAAGAACATAAAGAAGAAAGATAAACCAATTCCTTAAGGATTAAGTCTTGCTTCCAATCAATGTCAAAAGGATCTTCAAGGAGAATTAGAAACCAATTCCTTTTGGATTGTGACTTGATTCTATTCAATGGCAAAAAGAACTTGAAGAAGAAAGATAAACCAATTCCTTAAGGGTTAAGTCTGGCTTCCAATCAATGGCAAAATGAACTTCAAGCAGAATGAGAAACCAATTCCTTTTGAATTGAGACTTGATTCCACTCAATGGCAAAACGTACATAAAGAAGAAAGATAAACCAATTCCTTAAGGATTAAGTCTTGCTTCCAATCAATGTCAAAAGGAACTTCAAGGTGAATTAGAAACCAATTTCTTTTGGATTGTGACTTGATTCTATTCAATGGCAAAAAGAACTTAAAGAAGAAAAACAAACCATTTCCTTAAGTATTAAGTCTTGCTTCCAATTAATGGCTCAATGATCATAAAGGAGAATTAGAAACTAATTCCTTGTGAATTGAAACTTGATTCCATTGAATGGCAAAAAGAACATAAAGCAGAAAGATAAACCAATTCCTTATGGTTAAAGTCATGCTTCCAAACAATAGCAAAAGGAACTTCAAGGACAATTAGAAACCAATTCCTCTTGAATTGAGACTCGTTTCCACTCAATGGGAAAAAGAACATAAAGAAGAAAGATAAACCAATTCCTTAAGGATTAAGTCTTGCTTCCAAACAATGGCAAAAGGAACTTCAAGGAGAATTAGAAACCAATTCCATTTGGAATGTGACTTGATTCTGTTCAATGGTAAAAAGAACATAAAGAAGAAAGATAAACCAATTCCTTAAGTATTAAGTCTTGCTTCCAATCAATGTCAAAAGGAACTTCCACGAGAATAAGAAATCAATTCCTTTTGGATTATGACTTGATTCTATTCAATGGCAAAAAGAACTAGAAGAAGAAAGAGCAACCAATTCCTTAAGGATTAAGTCTTGATTCCAATCAATGGCAAAAGGAACTTCAAGGAGAATTAGCAACCAATTCCCTTTGAGTTGAGACTTGATTCCACTCAATGGTAAAAAGAACATAAAGAAGAAAGATAAACCAATTCCTTAAGGATTAAGTATTGCTTCCAATCAATGTCAAAAAGAACTTCCATGTGAATAGAAATCAATTCCTTTTGGATTGTGACTTGATTCTATTCAATGGCAAAAAGAACTTGAACAAGAAAGAGAAACCAATTCCTTAAGGATTAAGTCTTGCTTCCAATCAATGTCAAAAGGATCTTCAAGGAGAATTAGAAACCAATTCCTTTTGGATTGTGACTTGATTCTATGCAATGGCAAAAAGAACTTGAAGAAGAAAAATAAACCAATTCCTTAAGGATTAAGTCTTGCTTCCAAACAACAGCTAAAAGAACTTCAAGGAGAATTAGAAACCAATTCCTTTTGAATTGAGACTTGATTCCACTCAATGGCAAAAAGAACATAAAGAAGAAAGATAAGCCAATTCCTTAAGGATTAAGTCTTGCTTCCAATCAATGTCAAAAGGAACTTCAAGGTGCATTAGAAACCAATTTCTTTTGGATGTGACTTGATTCTATTCACTGGCAAAAAGAACTTAAAGTAGAAAAATAAACCCATTCCTTAAGTATTAAGTCTTGCTTCCAATCAATGGCTCAAGGATCATAAAGGAGAATTAGAAATCAATTCCTTTTGAATTGAAACTTGATTCCATTCCAGGACAAAAAGAACATAAAGAAGAAAGATAAACCAATTCCTTAAGGATTAAGTCTTGCTTCCAATCAATGCCAAAAGGAACTTCCACGAGAATAAGAAATCAATTCCTTTTGGATTGTGACTTGATTATATTCAATGGCAAAAAGAACTAGAAGAAGAAAGAGCAACCAATTCCTTAAGGATTAAGTCTTGTTTCCAATCAATGGCAAAAGGAACTTCAAGGAGAATTAAAAACCAATTCCTTTTGAGTTGAGACTTGATTCCACTCAATGGAAAAAAGAGCATAAAGAAGAAAGACAAACCAATTCCTTAAGGATTAAGTCTTGCTTCCAATCAATGTCAAAAGGAACTTCCATGAGAATAGAAATCAATTCCTTTTGGATTGTGACTTGATTCTATTCAATGGCAAAAAGAACTTGACGAAGAAAGAGCAACCAATTCCTTAAGGATTAAGTCTTGCTTAGATCAATGGCAAAAAGAACTTCAAGGAGAATTAGAAACCAATTCCTTTTGAGTTGACACTTGATTCTACTCAATGGCAAAAAGAACATAAAGAAGAAAGATAAACCAATTCCTTAAGGATTAAGTCCTCCTTCCAATCAATGGCTCAAGGATCTTGAAGGAGAATTAGAAACCAATTCATTTTGAATTGAAACTTGATTCCATTCCAGGGCAAAGAGAACATAAAGAACAAAGATAAACAAATTCCTTAAGGATTAAGTCTTGCTTCCAATCAATGTCAAAAGGAACTTCAAGGTGAATTAAAAACCAATTTCTGTTGGATTGTGACTTGATTCTACTCAATGGCAAAAAAAACTTAAAGAAGAAAAATAAACCCATTCCTTAAGTATTAAGTCTTGCTTCCAATCAATGGCTCAAGGATCATAAAGGAGAATTAGAAACCAATTCCTTTTGGATTGAAACTTGACTCCATTCCAGGGCAAAAAGAACATATAGATGAAAGATAAACCAATTTCTTAAGGATTAAGTCTTGCTTCCAAACAATGACAAAAGGAAGTTGAAGGAGAATTAGAAACCAATTGCTCTTGAATTGAGACTCGATTCCACTCAATGGGACATAGAACATAAAGAAGAAAGATAAACCAATTCCTTAGGGATTATGTTTTGCTTCCAAATAACATCAAAAGGAACTTCAAGGTGAATTAGAAACCAATTCCTTTTGGATTGTGACTTGATTCAATTCAATGGCAAAAAGAACTTAAAGAAGAAAGATAAACCAAATCCTTAAGTATTAAGTCTTGCTTCCAATCATTGGCTCAAGGATCTTAAAGGAGAATTAGAAGCCAATTCCTATTGAATTGAAACTTGATTCCATTCAAGGGAAAAAACAACATAAGGAAGAAAGATAAACCAATTCCTTAACGTTAAAGTCAAGCTTCCAAACGATGGTAAAAGGAACTTCAAGGAGAATTAGAAACCAATTCCATTTGGAATGTGACTTGATTCTATTTAATGGCAAAAAGAACTTAAGAAAGAAAGATAAACCTATTTCTTAGGATTCAGTTTTGCTTCCAATCAATGACAAAAGGAACTTCAAGGAGAATAAGAAACTAATTCCTTTTGGATTGTGACTTGATTCAATTGAATGGGAAAAAGAACATAAAGAAGAATGATAAACCAATTCCTTAAGGATTAAGTCTTGCTTCCAAACAATGGCAAAAGGAACTTCAAGGACAATTAGAAACCAATTCCTCTTGAATTGAGACTCAATTCCACTCAATGGGAAAAAGAACATAAAGAAGAAAGATAAACCAATTCCTTAAGGAGTAAGTCTTGCTTCCAAACAATGGCAAAAGGAAATTCAAGGAGAATTAGAAACCAATTCCATTTGGAATGTGACTTGATTCTATTCAATGGCAAAAAGAACATAAAGAAGAAAGATAAACCAATTCCTTAAGGATTAAGTCTTGCTTCCAATCAATGTCAAAAGGAACTTCGAGGAAAATTATAAATCAAATCCTGTTCGATTGTGACTTGATTCTATTCAATGGCAAAAAGAACTTGAACAAGAAAGGGAAACCAATTCCTTAAGGATTAAGTCTTGCTTCCAATCAATGTCAAAAGGATCTTCGAGGAGAATTAGAAACTAATTCCTTTTGGATTGTAACTTGATTCTATTCAATGGCAAAAAGAACTTGAAGAAGAAAGATAAAACAATTCCTTAAGGATTAAGTCTTGCTTCCAATCAATGGCAAAAGGACCTTCAAGGAGAATTAGAAACCAAATCCTTTTGAATTGAGACTTGATTCCACTCAATGGCAAAAAGAACATAAAGAAGAAAGATAAACCAATTCTATAAGGATTAAGTCTTGTTTCCAATCAATGTCAAAAGGAACTTCAAGGTGAATTAGAAACCAATTTCTTTTGGATTGTGACTAGATTCTATTCAACGGCAAAAAGAACTTAAAGAAGAAAAATAAACCAATTCCTTAAGTATTAAGCCTTGTTTCCAATCAATGGCTCAAGGATCATAAAGGAGTATTAGAAACCAATTCCTTTTAAATTGAAACTTGATTCCATTCTAGGGCAAAAAGAACATATAGAAGAAAGATAAACCAATTCCTTAAGGATTAAGTCTTGCTTCCAAACAATGGCAAAAGGAACTTGAAGGAGAATTAGAAACCAATTGGTCTTGAAATGAGACTCGATTCCACTCAATGGGAAATAGAACATAAAGAAGAAAGATAAACCAATTCCTTAAGGATTAAGTTTTGCTTCCAAATAACGTCAAAAGGAACTTCAAGGTGAATTAGAAACCAATTCCTTTTGGATTGTGACCTGATTCAATTCAATGGCAAAAAGAACATAAAGAAGAAAGATAAACTAAGTCCTTAAGTATTAAGTCTTGCTTCCAATCATAGGCTCAAGGATCTTAAAGGAGAATTAGAAACCAATTCCTTTTGAAATGAAACTTGATTCCATTCAAGGGCAAAAAGAACATAAAGAAGAAAGATAAACCAATTCCTTAAGGTTAAAGTCTGGCTTCCAAACAATGTCAACAGGAACTTCAAGGACAATTAGAAACCAATTCCTATTCAATTGAGACTAGTTTCCACTCAATGGGAAAAAGAACATAAAGAAGAAAGATAAACCATTTCCTTAAGGATTAAGTCTTGCTTCCAAACAATGGCAAAAAGAACCTCAAGGAGAATTAGAAACCAATTCCTTTTGGATTGTGCCTTGATTCTATTCAATGGCAAAAGAACATAAGGAAGAAGGATAAACCAATTCCTTAAGGATTAAGTCTTCTTTCCAATCAATGGCAAAAGGAACTTCAAGGAGAATTAGAAACCAATTCCTTTTGAGTTGAGACTTGATTCCACTCAATGGTAAAAAGAACATAAAGAAGAAAGATAAACCAATTCCTTAAGGATTAAGTCTTGCTTCCAATCAATGGCTCAAGGATCTTGAAGCAGAGTTAGAAACCAATTCCTTTTGAATTGAAACTTGATTCCATTCCAGGGCAAAAAGAACATAAAGAACAAAGATAAACCAATTCCTTAAGGAATAAGCCTTGCTTCCAAACAATGGCAAAAGGAAATTGAAGGAGAATTAGAAACCAATTCCTCTTGAATTCATATTCGATTCCACTCAATGGGAAAAAGAACATAAAGAAGAAACATAAACCAATTCCTTAAGGATTAAGTTTTGCTTCCAATCAACGTCAAAAGGAACTTCAAGGTGAATTAAAAACCAATTCCTTTTGGATTGTGACTTGATTCAATTCAATGGCAAAAAGAAGTTAAAGAAGAAAGATAAACCAATTCCTTAAGTATTAAGTCTTGCTTCCAACCAATGGCCCAAGGATCTTAAAGGAGAATTAGAAACCAATTCCTTTTGAATTGAAAATTGATTCCATTCCAGGGCAAAAAGAACATAAAGAAGCAAGATAAACCAATTCCTTAAGGATTAAGTCTTGCTTCCAAACACTGGCAAAAGAAACTTCAAGGAGAATTAGAAACCAATTCCATTTGGAATGTGACTTCATTCTATTCAATGGTAAAAAGAACATAAAGAAGAAAGATAAACCAATTGCTTAAGGATTAAGTTTTTCTTCCAAGCAACGTCAAAAGCAACTTCAAGGTGAATTAGAAACCAATTTCTTTTGGATTGTGACTTGATTCTATTCAATGGCAAAAAGAACATAAAGAAGAAAAATAAACCAATTCCTTAAGTATTAAGTCTCGCTTCCAATCAATGGCTCAAGGATCTTAAAGGAGAATCAGAAACCAATTCCTTTTGAATTGAACCTTGATTCCATTCAAGTGCAAAAAGAACAAAAAGAAGAAAGATAAACTAATTCCTTAAGGATTAAGCCTTGCTTCCAATCAATGTCAAAAGGAACTTCAAGGTGAATTAGAAACCAATTCCTTTTGTATTGTGACTTGATTCAATTCAATGGCAAAAACAACATAAAGAAGAAAAATAAACCAATTCCTTAAGTATTAAGTCTCGCTTCCAATCAATGGCTCAAGGATCTTAAAGGAGAATCAGAAACCAATTCCTTTTGAATTGAAACTTGATTCCATTCAAGTGCAAAAAGAACATAAAGTAGAAAGATAAACTAATTCCTTAAGGTTTAAGTCTTGCTTCCAAACAATGGAAAAAGGAACTTCAAGGAGAATTTGAAACCAATTCCTCTTGAATTGAGACTCGATTCCACTCAATGGGAGAAAGAATATAAAGAAGAAAGATAAACCAATTCCTCAAGGATTAAGTCTTGCTTCCAAACAACGGCAAAAGGAACTTCAAGGAGAATTAGAAACCAATTCCATTTGGATTGTGACTTGATTCTATTCAATGGCAAAAAGAACTTAAAGTAGAAAGATAAATCTATTCCTCAAGGATTAAGTCTTGCTTCCAATCAACGGCTCAAGGATCTTAAAGGAGAATTAGAAACTGGCTCCTTTTCAATTGAGACTTGATTCCACTCAATGGGAAAAAGAACAAAAAGAAGAAAGATAAACCAATTCCTTAAGGATTAAGTTTTGCTTCCAAAGAACGGCAACAGGAACTTCAAGGAGAATTAGAAACCAATTCCATTTGGAATGTGACTTGATTCTATTCAATGGCAAAAAGAACATAAAGAAGAAAGATAAACTAATTCCTCAACAATTAAGTCTTGCTTCCTATCAATGTCAAAAGGAATTTCCAGGAGAATTACGAATGAATTCCTTTTGGATTGTGACTTGATTCTATTCAGTGGCAAAAAGAACATAAAGAAGAAAGATAAACCAATTCCTTAAGGTTAAAGTCTTGCTACCAATCAATGTCAAAAGGAACTTCAAGGTGAATTAGAAACCAATTCCTTTTGGATTATGCCTTGATTCTATTTAATGGCAAAAAGAACTTAAAGAAGAAAGACAAACCAATTCCTTAAGGATTAAGTCTTGCTTCCAAACAACGGCAACAGGAACTTCAAGGAGAATTTGAAACCAATTCCTCTTGAATTGAGACTCGATTCCAGTGAATGGGAAAAAGAACATAAAGAAGAAAGAAAAACCAATTCCTTAAGTATTAAGTTTTGCTTCCAATGAATGTCAAAATTAACTTCAATGTGAATTACAAACCAATTCCTTTTGGATTATGACTAGATTCAATTCAATGGCAAAAAGAACTTAAAGAAGAAAGATAAACCAATTCCTTAAGGATTAAGTCTTGCATCCAATCAATGGCAAAAGGAAGTTCAAGGAGCATTAGAAACCAATTCCTTTTGAATTGAGACTTGATTCCACTCAATGGCAAAAAGAACATAAAGAAGAAAGATAAACCAATTCCTTAAGGTTTAAGACTTGCTTCCAAGCAACGGCTAAAGGAACTTCAAGGACAATTTGTAACCAATTCCTCTTGAATTGAGACTCGATTCCACTCAATGGGAAAAATAATATAACGAAGAAAGATAAACCATTTCCTTAAGGCTTAAGTCTTGCTTCCAAACAACAGCAAAAGGAACTTCAAGGAGAATTTGAAACCAATTCCTCTTGAATTGAGACTTGATTCCACTGAATGGGAAAAAGAACATAAAGAAGAAAGATAAGCTATTTCCTTAAGGATTAAGTCTTGCTTCCAAACAATTGCAAAAGGAACTTCAAGGAGAATTAGAAACCAATTCCATTTGGAATGTGACTTGATTCTATTCAATGGCAAAAATAACTTAAAGAAGAAAGATAAAACAATTCCTCAAGGATTAAGTCTTGCTTCCTATCAATGTCAAAAGGAATTTCTAGGAGAATTAGGAATCAATTCCTTTTGGATTGTGACTTGATTCTATTCAATGGCAAAAAGGACACAAAGAAGATAGAGAAACCAATTCCTCAAGGTTAAGTCTTGCTTCCAATCAATGGCAAAAGGAACTTGAAGGAGAATTAGAAACCAATTCCTCTTGAATTGAGACTCAATTCCACTCAATGGGAAAAAGAACATAAAGAAGAAAGATAAACCAATTCCTTCAAGATTAAGTTTTGCTTCCAATCAATGTCAAAATGAACTTCAAGGTGAATTAGAAACCAATTCCTTTTGGATTGTGACTTGATTCAATTCAATGGCAAAAAGAACTTAAAGAAGAAAGATAAACCAATTCCTTAAATGTTAAGTCTTGCCTCGAATCAATGGCTCAAGGATCCTAAAGGTGAATTAGAAACCAATTCCTTTTGAGTTGAGACTTGATTCCACACAATGGGAAAAAGAACATAAGGAAGAAAGATAAGCCAATTCCTTAAGGATTAAGTCTTGCTTCCAAACAATGGCAAAAGGAACCTCAAGGAGAATTAGAAACCAATTCCTTTTGGATTGTGCCTTGATTCTATTCAATGGCAAAAAGAACATAAGGAAGAAAGATAAACCAATTCTTTAAGGATTAAGTCTTGCTTCCAAACAATGGCAAAAGGAATTTCAAGGAGAAATAGAAACCATCTCCTTTTCATTTGAGACTTGATTCCACTCAATGGGAAAAAGAACATAAAGAAGAAAGATAAACCAATTCCTTAAGTATTAAGTCTTGCTTCCAATCAATGTCAAAATGAATTTCAAGGAAAATTAGCAATCAATTCCTTTTGAATTGTGACATGATTCTTTTCAATGGGAAAAAGATCTTAAAGAAGAAAGAAAAACCAATTCCTTAAGGATTAAGTCTTACTTCGAATCAATGGCAAAAGGAACTTCAAGGAGACTTAGAAACCAATTCCTTTTGAAATGAGATTTGATTCCACTCAATGGCAAAAAGAACATAAAGAAAAAAGAGGAACCAATTCCTTAAGGATTAAGTCTTGCTTCCAAAGAACGGCTAAAGGAACTTCAAGGAGAATTTGAAACCAATTCCTCTTGAATTGAGACTCGATTCCACTCAATGGGAAAAAGAACATAAAGAAGAAAGACAAACCATTTCCTTAAGGATTAAGTCTTGCTTCCAAACAATGGCAAAAGGAACTTCAAGGAGAATTAGAAACCAATTCCATTTGGAATGTGACTTGATTCTATTCAATGGCAAAAAGAACTTAAAGAAGAAAGATAAACCTATTCCTCAAGGATTAAGTCTTGCTTCCAATCAATGGCTCAAGGATCTTAAAGGAGAATTAGAAACCAGCTCCTTTTCAATTGAGACTTGATTCCACTCAATGGGGAAAAGAACAAAAAGAAGAAAGATATACTAATTCCTTAAGGATTAAGTCTTGCTTCCAATCAATGTCAAAAGGAATTTCCAGGAAACTTAGCAATCAATTCCTTTTGGATTGTGACTTGATTCTATTCAATGGCAAAAAGAACTCAAAGAAGAAAGATAAACCAATTCCCTAAGGATTAAGTCTTGCTTCCAATCAATGTCGAAAGAAATGTCCAGGAGAATTAGCAATCAATTCCTTTCGGATTGTGACATGATTCTATTCAATGGCAAAAAGAACTTAAAGAAGAAAGATAAACCAAATCCTTAAGTATTAAGTCTTGCTTCCAATCATTGGCTCAAGGATTTTAAAGGAGAATTAGAAACCAATTCCTTTTGAATTGAAACTTGATTCCATTCCAAGGCAAAAAGAACATAAAGAAGAAAGATAAACCAATTCCTTAAGGATTAAGTCTTGCTTCCAAACAATGGCAAAAGAAACTTGAAGGAGAATTAGAAACCAATTCCTCTTGAATTGAGACACGATTCCACTCAATGGGAAATAGAACACAAAGAAGAAAGATAACCAATCCCTTGAGGATTAAGTTTTGGTTCCAAATAACGTCAAAAGGAACTTCAAGGTAAATTAGAAACCAATTCCTTTTGTATGGTGACTTGATTCAATTCAATGGCAAAAAGAACTTAAAGAAGAAAGATAAACTAAATCCTCAAGTTTTAAGTCTTGCTTCCAATCATTGGCTCAAGGATCTTAAAGGAGAATTAGAAACCAATTCCTTTTGAATTGAAACTTGATTCCATTCAAGGGCAAAAGGAACATAAAGAAGAAAGATGAACCAATTCCTTAAGGTTAAAGTCATGCTTCCAAACACTGGCAAAAGCAACTTCAAGGATATTAGAAACCAATTCCTCTTGAATTAAGGCTCGTTTCCAATCAATAGGAAAATGAACATTAAGAAGAAAGATAAACCATTTCCTTAAGGATTGACTCTTGCTTCCAAACAACGGCAAAAGGAACTTCAAGGAGAATTAGAAACTAGCTCCTTTTCAATTGAGACTTGATTCCACTTTATGGGAAAAAGAACATAAGGAAGAAAGATAAACCAATTCCTTAAGGATTTAGTCTTGCTTCCAATCAATGTCAAAAGGAACTTCCAGGAGAATTAGCAATCAATTCCTTTTGGATTGTGACTCGATTCTATCCAATGGCAAAAAGAACTTAAAGAAAAAAGAGAAACCAATTCCTTAAGGATTAAGTCTTGCTTCCAATCAAAGGCAAAAGGAACTTCAAGGAAAAGTAGAAACCAATTCCATTTGAATTGAGACTTGATTCTACTCAATGGCAAAAAGAACATAAAGAAGAAAGATAAACCAATTCCTTAAGGATTAAGTCTTGCTTCCAATCAATAGCAAAAGGAACTTGAAGGAGAATTAGAAACCAATTCCTCTTGAATTGAGACTCGTTTCCACTCAATGGGAAAAAAACATAAAGAAGAAAGATAAACCAATTCCTTAAGGATTAAGTCTTGCTTCCAATCGATGTCAAAAGGTACGTCCAGGAGAATTAGAAACCAATTCCTCTTGAATTGAGACTCGTTTCCAATCAATGGGAAAAAGAACTTGAAGAAGAAAGATAAACCAATTCCTTCAGGATTAAATCTTGCTTCCAAACAATGGCAAAATGAACTTCAAGGAGAATTAGAAACCAGCTCCTTTTCAATTGAGACTTTATTCTACGCAATGGGAAAAAGAACATAAGGAAAAAAAATAAACCAATTCCTTAGAGATTAAGTCTTGCTTCCGATCAATGTCAAAAGGAACTTCCAGGAGAATGAGAAATCAATTCCTCTTGGATTGTGACTTGATTCTATTCAATGGCAAAAAGAACTTGAAGAAGAAAGAGAAACCAATTCCTTAGGGATTAAGTCTTGTCTTGCTTCCAATCAATGGCAAAAAGAACTTGAAGGAGAATTAGAAACCAATTCTTCTTGAACTGAGACTCGATTCCACTCAATAGGAAAAAGAACATAAAGAAGAAAGATAAACCAATTCCTTAAGGATTAAGACTTGCTTCCAAACAATGGCAAAAGGAACTTGAAAGAGAATTAGAAACCAATTCCACTTGAATTGAGACACGATTCCACTCAATGGGAAATAGTATAATAAGAAGAAAGATAAGCGAATTCCTTAAGGATTATGTTTTGCTTCCAAATAACGTCAAAAGGAACTTCAAGGTGAATTAAAAACCAATTCCTTTTGGATTGTGACTTGATTCAATTCAATGGCAAAAAGAATTTAAAGAAGAAAGATAAACCTATTCCTCAAGTATTAAGTCTTGCTTCCAATCATTGGCTCAAGGATCTTAAAGGAGAATTAGAAACCAATTCCTTATGAATTGAAACTTGATTCCATTCAAGGGCAAAAGGAACATAAAGAAGAAAGATGAACCAATTCCTTAAGGTTAAAGTCATGCTTCCAAACAATGGCAAAAGGAACTTCAAGGACAATTAGAAACCAATTCCTCTTGAATTGAGACTCGTTTCCACTCAATGGGAAAAACAACATAAAGAAGAAAGATAAACTAATTCCTTAAGGATTGAGTCTTGCTTCCAAACAATGGCAAAAGGAACTTCAAGGAGAATTAGAAACCAGCTCCTTTTCAATTGAGACTTGATTCCACTTAATGGGAAAAAGAACATAAGGAAGAAAGATAAACCAATTCATTAAGGATTTAGTCTTGCTTCCAATCAATGTCAAAAGGAACTTCCAGGCGAATTAGCAATCAATTCCTTTTGGATTGTGACTTGATTCTATTCAATGGCAAAAAGAACTTAAAGAAGAAAGAGAAACCAATTCCTTAAGGATTAAGTCTTGCTTCCATGAATGGCAAAAGGAACTTCAAGGAGAATTAGAAACCAATTCCTTTTGAATTGAGACTTGATTCCACTCAATGGCAAAAAGAACATAAAGAAGAAAGATAAACCAATTCCTTAAGGATTAAGTCTTGCTTCCAATCAATGGCAAAAGGAACTTCAAGGAGAATTAGAAACTAATTCCTCTTGAATTGAGACTCGTTTGCACTCAATGGGAAAAAGAACATAAAGAAGAAAGATAAACCAATTCCTTCCGGATTAAGTCTTGCTTCCAAACAATGGCAAAAGGACTTCAAGGAGAATTAGTGTAACACCCTAATAAACCCATACTACGCTTAAGTCGTATTACGGCGTTTTATTAGTTGTTACTTATGCACGTGGAAAACTAAACTTCACTTGAAATTAAATTATGCGGAAAATACGGTAAAATTTTTTTCTTTTGAAATACGTCGTCACTTTTGGAAAGTAAAGCCTTGCGCGAGAAGATAACAATAAATGAGCGTATCGCAAAGATTTCAATATAAATTGAAGGAACAAGGGATAAATTAAAATACCATGCATTCAAATTACTACAACAACCGCATAAATATAATTAGTCTCATAATATCCAACAAATACATAAAAAGGGAACTCATGGTCATGCCATGGCCCCACAATCAAAGGTACATAAATCTGACAAGGTCCAATACAAAATGAAATACAACGGATAAGGAGCAATAAATGGAATAGGCCCACGTAGACATAAGCTGACTTCTCTGTCCTTTCCACGCCTTTCAATCGGATGGACTCAGGTTCTCGAGTGTCTGGTCCCCCTCGCTCCTCGGCCTCGGGGAACACGAGGAGTGCGGATGATGCGAGAGTGCCTACTAATCACCTCGACACGACGGAAACGACGACCTGGGGTATGGCTGGCCACCAAAGAGCGTGCCTCAGAGGGGTCCTCCTCGGACTCGGCAGGGTGATACTCGGGGAGCGGCGGCGAAGCGGCCCTAGGAGTGGTCGTCGAGCTCACCTCTATCACAGGGATCTCCGGCGGGGGTGCGAACTCAGCTGCGGGCAAACCCGGCGACATCGGCTCCATCTCGATGTCGGGCAATGGCTCGGGCGGAAAATCCCAAGGACCTAGGGGCTGTCCAAGGAGAGCTAAAGAGACGTCTACTGGGGCTGGCAGGTTTTCTGGCTCCTCTTCTTCAAAAATTCGACCCAGATAAAAATGTGTACGAACTACTGTGGTGGTCGTGGCCACAATAGCGTGTGTATCCCCGTCATAAGCCCACTCATGTGGGGAGGGTCCATGCTCCATTCCACGGGGTGAGCCATGAGTATCTGGTGACGAGAAGGAAAAACAACCAGGGTGAGAAATAAGATTTCTCAGTAGGGCTCGACCCTAACACGTAAGTGTCATCATCATTGTCCCAGCCACTTCGGTTTTATAAATAAAAATAGTGAGCATGCATCAAATTCAATTCTTAGATTTTCGAAAACATGAGTATCCGAAGCGGATTCAATTTTTAACATACCTTCTAATTAATTGTATCATAATAATCATAAGCACAAGTGTAATCGTATAAAACATGCATGTCCAAGCTAGACGATTCTCTTAACTTCTTCCCTTTTTAGGGTTTTGGACCGAAGTCCCTTTTCTTTTCTTAACTTGACTTTATCTTTTCACCCACTAAACATAAGTGGTAATGAGCTCATACCGTGGCCGTCACCACCATAGAATTTCGGTACTTACACTAGCTGGGTCATGCCATGCCTCATGTGAGTCGTGGGTGAGGGGAAACTTAAATTAGGTTACTTTCCCTTTTGAAGGATCACTTACTTGAATTAAACTTCTTCTTATTTAAGCATTATGATACAAAATATTTCTAAGTCCACAATTCTTACAAAATTTCTGGCAAAGATAATCTGATAATCCAAGCTTCCCAAAATTTTGCCAAACAGAGAAACCAATATCATAGTATCATCAAGCATCATATCATATCATCATTATCATATCATCATCATCATATCATCATCATAACATCATCATATCATCATGATCATTATCATAACATCATGCTTGCACATAAACATAGGCATATTCTCAAGCAACATTTTATGAGCTTAGCTTAATAAATTGGGTGCAAACTTTTAATTGAGGTTGTCTCTTGTGTAAACTTCTCTTATTGAGCATAATGCCAATTTTTGTCTAATGTCCTTTTTGATACTTTTTAAGTTGAATTATGAGGGTTCTCTAATGCTTAGTGTAAGGGTATTAATGTCTTAAAGCTTATTTCTCCTTATTCTTTAACTTTTACCCTAACCAGTTTTACTTTTACAATGGGGCAGTAACTTTGAAAATTCACCATAATTTTATCTTTTACTCTTTTATTTCGAATTTTTGTGTGGATATACTTCTCTGAGTCTATTTTTAAACAAAACAAACCCCACTTAAAAATTCATTTTGTAGCTTGAGTTATGCACATTTTATTCTGACTGTTCAGGATTGAAAGTTCATCTCGGGTCAGT
Organism: Pterocarpus macrocarpus; assembly: GCA_031439585.1. Lineage (NCBI taxonomy): Eukaryota > Viridiplantae > Streptophyta > Magnoliopsida > Fabales > Fabaceae > Pterocarpus > Pterocarpus macrocarpus. Next base: position 49,527,040 of record CM062517.1, read on the forward strand.
GGCTTGTCCACTTCACTGGGAGTTCCTCACATGGAATCTGACAAAACTGTTTTATGGGAGTGTTCCTCTATGTCTTAGCTTTCTAACAAACTTGGTCCCACTGAAAAATGTTATGTATAACTTGAGTTATGCATGTTTTATTATCTACTGCCCGGACAGCAACCCATCCAGGAACAGCAAACTTTGAAAAATCATATCTCTCTCGTTTTAAGGCCAAATCTCACATATTTTATATGTATGGAAAGCTCTTTGAGTCTAATTTCAAGAAAATTAGTTTCGTTGCATTTTGAGTTTTGTAGCAATAAACATACCTCACGCTTTACAGACTGCCAGAATTCCAGATTCACTAGTTTTTAAGTTTTTCACTTCAAGCTTATGGAGAAATTGTTATATCACTTCAAATCACCATTTTCATGTTTTAACTCATCATCATACTCAAAGTTTTAGTCACCAAATCAGTATTTTGAAACAAAATAAAGCATGATACATAAAAACCACCATACCACAAAATCTCTTTTCAAAACAACATTTTCATCAAGGCAGGAACACTCACAAGGCAAGATGTGGTCATGAGACCTTGAAGCAAGTCCTAAAACCACCTAGCTATGAAGAGCTTAGGAGATTCTAGAGCTTGAAAAATACATGAGAAAGAAGAGTTAGAATCGCTACCCAAAGTGTTGCTCTTGGAAGTTTGAAAAATGAAGTGGTTGGAGATGGCCTCCTTCTCCTTGAGCTTGATATTGGGGCTAGGTGAGTGTTTATTTTGTTTCTCCAAGAACCAAAGAGGGTGGTCCTTGAAGGGCTTGTGAGAATGGTAAATGGAGATGAGTAGGAAGTAGTATGAGGGTTGGAAGAAAAACAATGAAGCTTGGAAGAAGAAGAGAGTATGAGACTTGGAGAGAGGAGAGAGCTTTGTGTTTCTTTGAGAGAGGAAATGAAAAATGGAATGAGGAGAGAGAGGGGCTGATGGGTGGCGCAAAATGAGAGAGGGAGTGAGGTGACTTTGCTTCTTACAACAAGCAAGTGAGTGGGAAAAACCTTGGGACAAAAGAGAGTGTTGTGTTTCCTTTGAGTCTTGGCACTTGGGTAAGGACTTGTAGGTGTTTTTGTCAAGTGGTTAAAAGTATGAGCTCTCTTAGGATTTGGCATTGGATGGCTAGGATCACACCAAGTGTCATTATCTTGATGAAGGAGAGTACAACTCTTGTCATGACTTAAGGGATCTATTAATATGGACTCTTGATCTTGTGGTGTATGATGAGAAAGCAAATGGATGGTTGGATATGGCTCTTGCTTTGACCAAACTTTCAAACAATAATTAAAGGGAAGTTTCTACATCTTTATAATTGTTGTAATTGTCTAAATGTTAATTAATTCAATTGGTTTCAATTACACATTAGCACATTTTAATTGAGAAGGAGTTTCCTCATTAATTATATAAGAAGATGTGAAGGTTAATGTGATTAAGATTTGAGATTTATATGCTCTCAGTTAATTAGGTTAGATCACCTTGATTTTATGTTCTAAATCATGGATTAATAAGGATTGGGCAATTAGGCTTTTAATTGTAACTTTTAATGCATTATGTCTCAATTGTTGACTTGCATTTAATTTATTAAGCTCTTGCTCTCGAGATTAATTGATTAATTCTCAATTAATCGTTAACCCCTCTAATTAGCCGGGAACACCGGGCTAATTAACTTAGGTAAAAATGGGGATGTTACAAGTAGAAACCAGCTCCTTTTCAATTGAGGCTTGATTCCACTCAATGGGAAAAAGAACATAAGAAAGAAAGATAAACCAATTACTTAAGGATTAAGTCTTGCTTCCAATCAATATCAAAAGGAACTTCCAAGAGAATTAGAAATCATTTCCTTTTGGATTGTGACTTGATTCTATTCAATGGCAAAAAGAACTTGAAGAAGAAAGAGAAACCAATTCCTTAGAGATTAAGTCTTGCTTCCAATCAATGGCAAAAAGAACTTGAAGGAGAATTAGAAACCAATTCTTCTTGAATTGAGAATCGATTCCACTCAATGGGAAAAAGAACATAAAGAAGAAAGATAAACCAATTCCTTAAGGATTAAGACTTGCTTCCAAACAATGGCAAAAGGAACTTGAAACAGAATTAGAAACCAATTCAACTTGAATTGAGACAAGATTCCACTCAATGGAAAATAGTACAATAAGAAGAAAGATAAGCGAATTCTTTAGGTTTAAGTTTTGCTTCCAAATAACGTCAAAAGGAACTTCAAGGTGAATTAAAAACCAATTCCTTTTGGATTGTGACGTGATTCAATTCAATGGCAAAAAGAACTTAAAGAAGAAAGATAAACCAATTCCTTAAAGATTAAGTCTTGCTTCCAATCAATGGCAAAAGGAACTTCAAGGAGAATTAGAAACCAATTCTTTTTGAATTGAGACTTGATTCCACTCAATGGCAAAAAGAACATAAAGAAGAAAGATAAACCAATTCCTTAAGGATTAAGTCTTGCTTCCAATAAATGTCAAAAGGAACTTCCAGGAGAATTAGAAACCAATTCCTCTTGAGTTGAGACTTGTTTCCAATCAATGGGAAAAAGAACTTAAAGAAGAAAGATAAACCAATTCCTTCAGGATTAAGTCTTGCTTCCAAACAATGGCAAAAGGAACTTCAAGGAGAATTAGAAACCAGCTCCTTTTCAATTGAGACTTTATTCCACGCAATGGGAAAAAGAACATAAGGAAAAAAGATAAACCAATTCCTTAAGGATTAAGTCTTGCTTCCGATCAATGTCAAAAGGAACTTCCAGGAGAATGAGAAATCAATTCCTTTTGGTTAAAGTCATGCTTCCAATCAATGGCAAAAAGAACTTGAAGGAGAATTAGAAACCAATTCTTCTTGAATTGAGACTCGATTCCACTCAAAGGGAAAAAGAACATAAAGAAGAAAGATAAACCAATTCCTTAAGGATTAAGACTTGCTTCCAAACAATGGCAAAAGGAACTTCAAAGAGAATTAGAAACCAATTCCACTTGAATTGAGACACGATTCCACTCAATGCGAAATAGCACAATAAGAAGAAAGATAAGCGAATTCCTTAAGGATTAAGTTTTTCTTCCAAATAACGTCAAAAGGAACTTCAAGGTGAATTAAAAACCAATTCCGTTTGGATTGTGATGTGATTCAATTGAATGGCAAAAAGAACTTAAAGAAGAAAGATAAACCAATTCCTCAAGTATTAAGTCTTGCTTCCAATCATTGACTCAAGGATCTTAAAGGAGAAATAGAAGCCAATTCCTTTTGAATTGAAACTTGATTCCATTCAAGGGCAAAATGAACATAAATAAGAAAGATGAACCAATTCCTTAAGGTTAAAGTCATGCTTCCAAACAATGGCAAAAGGAACTTCAAGGACAATTAGAAACCAATTCCTCTTGAATTGAGACTCGTTTCCACTCAATGGGAAAAAGTACATAAAGAAGAAAGATAAACCAATTCCTTAAGAATTGAGTCTTGCTTCCAAACAATGGCAAAAGGAACTTCAAGGAGAATTAGAAACCAGCTCCTTTTCGATTGAGACTTGATTCCACTTAATGGGAAAAAGAACATAAGGAAGAAAGATAAACCAATTCATTAAGTATTTAGTCTTGCTTCCAATCAATGTCAAAAGGAACTTCCAGGAGAATTGGCAATTAATTCCTTTTGGATTGCGACTTGATTCTATTCAATGGCAAAAAGAACTTAAAGAAGAAAAAGAAACCAATTCCTTAACGATTAAGTCTTGCTTCCAATCAATGGCGAAAGGAACTTCAAGGAGAATTAGAAACCAATTCTTTTTAAATTGACACTTGATTCCACTCTATGGCAAAAATAACATAAAGAAGAAAGATAAACCAATTCCTTAAGGATTAAGTCTTGCTTCCAATCAATGGCAAAAGGAACTTCAAGGAGAATTAGAAACCAATTCCTCTTGAATTGAGACTCGTTTCCACTAAATGGGAAAAAGAACATAAAGGAGAAAGATAAACCAATTTCTTTAGGATTAAGTCTTGCTTCCAAACAATGGCAAAAGTAACTTCAAGAAGAATTAGAAACCAGCTCCTTTTCAATTGAGGCTTGATTCCACTCAATGGGGAAAAGAACATAAGAAAGAAAGATAAACCAATTACTTAAGGATTAAGTCTTGCTTCCAATCAATGTCAAAAGGAACTTCCAAGAGAATTAGAAATCAATTCCTTTTGGATTGTGACTTGATTCTATTCAATGGCAAAAAGAACCTGAAGAAGAAAGAGAAACTAATTCCTTAGGGATTAAGTCTTGCTTCCAATCAATGGCAAAAACAACTTGAAGGAGAATTAGAAACCAATTCCTCTAGACTCGATTCCACTCAAAGGGAAAAAGAACATAACGAAGAAAGATAAACCAATTCCTTAAGGATTAAGACTTGCTTCCAAACAATGGCAAAAGGAACTCGAAAGAGAATTAGAAACCAATTCCACTTGAATTGAGACACGATTCCACTCAATGCGAAATAGTACAATAAGAAGAAAGATAAGCGAATTCCTTAAGGATTAAGTTTTGCTTCCAAATAACGTCAAAAGGAACTTCAAGGTGAATTAAAAACCAATTCCGTTTGGATTGTGACTTGATTCATTTAAATGGCAAAAAGAACTTAAAGAAGAAAGATAAACCAATTCCTCAAGTATTAAGTCTTGCTTCCAATCATTGGCTCAAGGATCTTAAAGGAGAATTAGAAACCAATTCCTTTTGAATTGAAACTTGATTCCATTCAAGGGCAAAAGGAACATAAAGAAGAAAGATGAACCAATTCCTTAAGGTTAAAGTCATGCTTCCAAACAATGGCAAAAGGAACTTCAAGGACAATTAGAAACCAATTCCTCTTGAATTGAGACTCGTTTCCGCTCAATGGGAAAAAGAACAAAAAAAAGAAAGATACACCAATTCTATAAGGATTGAGTCTTACTTCCAAACAATGACAAAAGGTACTTCAAGGAGAATTAGAAACCAGCTCCTTTTCAATTGAGACTTGATTCCACTTAATGGGAAAAAGAACCTAAGGAAGAAAGATAAACCAATTCCTTAAGGATTTTGTCTTGCTTCAAATCAACGTCAAAAGTAACTTCCAGGAGAATTAGCAATCAATTCCTTTGGGATTGTGACTTGATTCTATTCAATGGTAAAAAGAACTTAAAGAAGAAAGAGAAACCAATTCCTTAAGGATTAAGTCTTGCTTCCAATCAATGGCAAAAGGAACTTCAAGGAGAATTAGAAACCAATTCCTTTTTAATTGAGACTTGATTCCACTCGATGGGAAAAAGAACATAAAGAAGAAAGATAAACCAATTCCCTCAAGATTAAGTCTTGCTTCCAATCAATGGCAAAAGGAACTTCAAGGAGAATTAGAAACCAGCTCCTTTTCAATTGAGACTTGATTCCACTCAATGGGAAAAAGAACACAAGGAATAAAGATAAACCAATTCCTTAAGGATTAAGTCTTGCTTCCAATCAATGTCAAAAGGAACTTCCAGGAGAATTAGCAATGAATTCCTTTTGGATTGTGCCTTGATTCTATTCAATGGCAAAAAGAACTTAAAGAAGAAAGAGAAACCAATTCCTTAAGGATTAAGTCTTGCTTCCAATCAATGGCAAAAGGAACTTCAAGGAGAATTAGAAATCAATTCATTTTGAATTGAGACTTGATTCCACACAAAGGCAAAAAGAACATAAACAAGAAAGGTAAACCAATTCCTTAAGGATTAAGTCTTGCTTCCAAACAATGGCAAAAGGAACTTCAAGGAGAATTAGAAACCAATTCCTCTTGAATTGAGACTCGTTTCCACTCAATGGGAAAAAGAACATAAAGAAGAAAGATAAACCAATTCCTTCAGGACTAAGTCTTGCTTCCAAACAATGGCAAAAGGAACTTCATGGAGAATTAGAAACCAGCTCCTTTTCAATTGAGACTTCATTCCACTCAATGGGAAAAAGAACATAAGGAAGAAAGATAAACCAATTCCTTCAAGACTAAGTCTTGCTTCCAAACAATGGCAAAAGGAACTTCATGGAGAATTAGAAACCAGCTCCTTTTCAATTGAGACTTCATTCCACTCAATGGGAAAAAGAACATAAGGAAGAAAGATAAACCAATTCCTTAAGGATTTAGTCTTGCTTCAAATCAACGTCAAAAGGAACTTCAAGGAGAATTAGCAATCAATTCCTTTGGGATTGTGACTTGATTCTATTCAATGGTAAAAAGAACTTAAAGAAGAAAGAGAAACCAATTCCTTAAGGATTAAGTCTTGCTTCCAATCAATGGCAAAAGCAACTTCAAGGAGAATTAGAAACCAATTCCTTTTTAATTGAGACTTGATTCCACTCGATGGCAAAAAGAACATAATGAAGAAAGATAAACCAATTCCCTCAAGATTAAGTCTTGCTTCCAAACAATGGCAAAAGGAACTTCAAGGAGAATTAGAAACCAGCTCCTTTTCAATTGAGACTTGATTCCACTCAATGGGAAAAAGAACACAAGGAAGAAAGATAAACCAATTCCTTAAGGATTAAGTCTTGCTTCCAATCAATGTCAAAAGGAACTTCCAGGAGAATTAGCAATGAATTCCTTTTGGATTGTGCCTTGATTCTATTCAATGGCAAAAAGAACTTAAAGAAGAAAGAGAAACCAATTCCTTAAGGATTAAGTCTTGCTTCCAATCAATGGCAAAAGGAACTTCAAGGAGAATTAGAAATCAATTCATTTTGAATTGAGACTTGATTCCACTCAAAGGCAAAAAGAACATAAACAAGAAAGGTAAACCAATTCCTTAAGGATTAAGTCTTGCTTCCAAACAATGGCAAAAGGAACTTCAAGGAGACTTAGAAACCAATTCCTCTTGAATTGAGACTCGTTTCCACTCAATGGGAAAAAGAACATAAAGAAGAAAGATAAACCAATTCCTTCAGGACTAAGTCTTGCTTCCAAACAATGGCAAAAGGAACTTCATGGAGAATTAGAAACCAGCTCCTTTTCAATTGAGACTTCATTCCACTCAATGGGAAAAAGAACATAAGGAAGAAAGATAAACCAATTCCTTCAAGACTAAGTCTTGCTTCGAAACAATGGCAAAAGGAATTTCATGGAGAATTAGAAACCAGCTCCTTTTCAATTGAGACTTCATTCCACTCAATGGGAAAAAGAACATAAGGAAGAAAGATAAACCAATTCCTTAAGGATTTAGTCTTGCTTCAAATCAACGTCAAAAGGAACTTCAAGGAGAATTAGCAATCAATTCCTTTGGGATTGTGACTTGATTCTATTCAATGGTAAAAGGAACTTAAAGAAGAAAGAGAAACCAATTCCTTAAGGATTAAGTCTTGCTTCCAATCAATGGCAAAAGGAACTTCAAGGAGAATTAGAAACCAATTCCTTTTTAATTGAGACTTGATTCCACTCGATGGCAAAAAGAACATAATGAAGAAAGATAAACCAATTCCCTCAAGATTAAGTCTTGCTTCCAAACAATGGCAAAAGGAACTTCAAGGAGAATTAGAAACCAGCTCCTTTTCAATTGAGACTTGATTCCACTCAATGGGAAAAAGAACACAAGGAAGAAAGATAAACCAATTCCTTAAGGATTAAGTCTTGCTTCCAATCAATGTCAAAAGGAACTTCCAGGAGAATTAGCAATGAATTCCTTTTGGATTGTGCCTTGATTCTATTCAATGGCAAAAAGAACTTAAAGAAGAAAGTCAAACCAATTCCTTAAGGATTAAGTCTTGCTTCCAATCAATGGCAAAAGGAACTTCAAGGAGAATTAGAAATCAATTCATTTTGAATTGAGACTTGATTCCACTCAAAGGCAAAAAGAACATAAACAAGAAAGGTAAACCAATTCCTTAAGGATTAAGTCTTGCTTCCAAACAATGGCAAAAGGAACTTCAAGGAGACTTAGAAACCAATTCCTCTTGAATTGAGACTCGTTTCCACTCAATGGGAAAAAGAACATAAAGAAGAAAGATAAACCAATTCCTTCAGGACTAAGTCTTGCTTCCAAACAATGGCAAAAGGAACTTCATGGAGAATTAGAAACCAGCTCCTTTTCAATTGAGACTTCATTCCACTCAATGGGAAAAAGAACATAAGGAAGAAAGATAAACCAATTCCTTCAAGACTAAGTCTTGCTTCCAAACAATGGCAAAAGGAACTTCATGGAGAATTAGAAACCAGCTCCTTTTCAATTGAGACTTCATTCCACTCAATGGGAAAAAGAACATAAGGAAGAAAGATAAACCAATTCCTTAAGGATTTAGTCTTGCTTCAAATCAACGTCAAAAGGAACTTCAAGGAGAATTAGCAATCAATTCCTTTGGGATTGTGACTTGATTCTATTCAATGGTAAAAGGAACTTAAAGAAGAAAGAGAAACTAATTCCTTAAGGATTAAGTCTTGCTTCCAATCAATGGCAAAAGGAACTTCAAGGAGAATTAGAAACCAGTTCCTCTTGAATTGAGACTCGTTTCCACTCAATGGGAAAAGAACATAAAGAAGAAAGATAAACCAATTCCTTCAGGTTTAAGTCTTGCTTCCAAACAATGGCAAAAGGAACTTCCAGGAGAATTAGAAACCAGCTCCTTTTCAATTGAGACTTGATTCCACTCAATGGGAAAAGAACACAAGGAAGAAAGATAAACCAATTCCTTAAGGATTAAGTCTTGCTTCCAATCAATGTCAAAAGGAACTTCCAGGAGAATTAGCAATGAATTCCTTTTGGATTGTGACTTGATTCTATTCAATGGCAAAAAGAACTTAAAGAAGAAAGAGAAACCATTTCCTTAAGGATTAAGTCTTGCTTCCAATCAATGGCAAAAGGAACTTCAAGGAGAATTAGAAACTAATTCATTTTGAGTTGAGACTTGATTCCATTCAATCGCAAAAAGAACATAGAGAAGAAGCATAAACCAATTCCTTAAGGATTAAGTCTTACTTCCAATTAATGGCAAAAGGAACTTCAAGGAGATTTAGAAACCAATTCTTCTGGAATTGAGACTCGTTTCCACTCAATGGGAAAAAGAACGTAAAGTAGAAAGATAAACCAATTCCTTCAGGATTAAGTCTTGCTTCCAAACAATGGCGAAAGGAACTTCCAGCAGAATTAGAAATCAATTCCTTTGGGATTGTGACTTGATTCTATTCAATGGCAAAAAGAACACAAGGAAGAAAGATAAACTAATTCCTTAAGGATTAAGTCTTGCTGCCAATCAATGTTAAAAGGAACTTCCAGCAGATTTAGAAATCAATTCCTTTTGGATTGTGACTTGATTCTATAAAATGGCAAAAAGAACATGAAGAAGATAGAGAAACCAATTCCTTAGGGATTAAGTCTTGCTTCCAATCGGTGGCAAAAAGAACACAAGGAAGAAAGATAAACTAATTCCTTAAGGATTAAGTCTTGCTGCCAATCAATGTCAAAAGGAACTTCCAGCAGAATTAGAAAACAATTCCTTTTGGATTATGACTTGATTCTATTCAATGGCAAAAAGAACATGAAGAAGACAGAGAAACCAATTCCTTAGGGATTAAGTCTTGCTTCCAATCGGTGGCAAAAAGAACTTGACGAAGAATTAAAAACCAATTCGTCTTGAATTGAGACTCGATTCCACTCAATGGGAAGAAGAACATAAAGAAGAAAGATAAACCAATTCCTTAAGGATTAAGTTTTGCTTCCAAGCAACGTCAAAAGGAACTTCAAGGTTAATTAGAAACCAATTCCTTTTGGATTGTGACCTGATTCAATTCAATGGCAAAAAGAACATAAAGAAGAAAGATAAACTAAGTCCTTAAGTATTAAGTCTTGCTTCCAATCATAGGCTCAAGGATCTTAAAGGAGAATTAGAAACCAATTCCTTTTGAAATGAAACTTGATTCCATTCAAGGGCAAAAAGAACATAAAGAAGAAAGATAAACCAATTCCTTAAGGTTAAAGTCTGGCTTCCAAACAATGTCAACAGGAACTTCAAGGACAATTAGAAACCAATTCCTATTCAATTGAGACTAGTTTCCACTCAATGGGAAAAAGAACATAAAGAAGAAAGATAAACCATTTCCTTAAGGATTAAGTCTTGCTTCCAATCATTTTCTCAAGGATCTTAAAGGAGAATTAGAAACCAATTCCTTTTGAAATGAAACTTGATTCCATTCAAGGGCAAAAAGAACATAAAGAAGAAAGATAAACCAATTCCTTAAGGTTAAAGTCTGGCTTCCAAACAATGTCAACAGGAACTTCAAGGACAATTAGAAACCAATTCCTATTCAATTGAGACTAGTTTCCACTCAATGGGAAAAAGAACATAAAGAAGAAAGATAAACCATTTCCTTAAGGATTAAGTCTTGCTTCCAATCATTTTCTCAAGGATCTTAAAGGAGAATTAGAAACCAATTCCTTTTGAATTGAAACTTGATTCCATTCACGAGCAAAAAGAACAAAAAGAAGAAAGATGAACCAACTCCTTAAGGTTAAATTCATGCTTCCAAACAATGGCAAAAGGAACTTTAAGGACAATTAGAAACCAATTCCTCTTGAATTGAGACTCGTTTCCACTCAATGGGAAAAAGAACATAAAGAAGAAAAATAAACCAATTCCTTAAGGATTGAGTCTTGCTTCCAAACAATGGCAAAAGGAACTTCAAGGAGAATTAGAAACCAGCTCCTTTTCAATTGAGACTTGATTCCACTCAATGGGAAAAAGAACATAAGGAAGAAAGATAAACTAATTCCTTAAGTATTAAGTCTTGCTTCCAATCAATGTCAAAAGGAACTTCCAGGAGAATTAGCAATGAATTCCTTTTGGATTGTGACTTGATTCTATTCAATGGCAAAAAGATCTTAAAGAAGAAAGAGAAACCAATTCCTTAAGGATTAAGTCTTACTTCCAAACAATGGCAAAAGGAACTTCAAAGAGAATTAGAAACCAATTCCTCTTGAATTGAGACTCGTTTCCACTCAATGGGAAAAAGAACATAAAGAAGAAAGATAAACCAATTCCTTCAGGATTAAGTCTTGCTTCCAAACAATAGCAAAAGGAACTTCATGGAGAATTAGAAACCAGCTCCTTTTCAATTGAGACTTGATTCCACTCAATGAGAAAAAGAACATAAGGAAGAAAGATAAACCAATACCTTGAGGATTAAGTCTTGCTTCCAATCAATGTCAAAAGGAACTTCCAGGAGAATTAGCAATCAATTCCTTTTGGATTGTGACTTGATTCTTTTCTATGGCAAAAAGAACATGAAGAAGAAAGAGAAACCAATTCCTTAGGGATTAAGTCTTGCTTCCGATCAATGGCAAAAAGAACTTGAAGGAGAATTAGAAACCAATTCCTCTTGAATTGAGACTCGATTCCACTCAAAGGGAAAAAGAACATAAAGAAGAAAGATAAACCAATTCCTTAAGGATTAAGTTTTGCTTCCAAGCAACGTCAAAAGGAACTTCAGGGTGAATTAGAAACCAATTCCTTTTGGATTGTGACTTGATTCAATTCAATGGCAAAAAGAATTAAAGAAGAATGATAAACCAATTCCCTAAGTATGAAGTCTTGCTTCCAATCATTGGCTCAAGGATCTTAAAGAAGAATTAGAAACCAATTCCTTTTGAATTGAAACTTGATTCCATTCAAGGGCAAAAAGAACATAAAGAAGAAAGATGAACCAACTCCTAAAGGTTAAATTCATGCTTCCAAACAATGGGAAAAGGAACTTCAAGGACAATTAGAAATCAATTCCTCTTAAATTGAGACTCGTTTCCACTCAATGGGAAAAAGAACATCAAGAAGAAAAATAAACCAATTCCTTAAGAATTGAGTCTTGCTTCCAATTAATGGCAAAAGGAACTTCAAGGAGAATTAGAAACCAATTCCTCTGGAATTGAGCCTCGTTTCCACTCAATGGGAAAAAGAACATAAAGAAGAAGGATAAACCAATTCCTTCAGGATTAAGTCTTGCTTCCAAACAATGGCAAAAGGAACTTCATGGAGAATTAGAAACCAGCTCCTTTTGAATTGAGACTTCATTCCACTCAATGGGAAAAAGAACATAAGGAAGAAAGATAAACCAATTCCTTAAGGATTAAGTCCTGCTGCCAATCAATGTCAAAAGGAACTTCTAGGTGAATTAGAAATCAATTCCTTTTAGATTGTGACTTGATTCTATTCAATGGCAAAAAGAACTTGAAGAAGAAAAAGAAACCAATTCCTTAGGGATTAAGTCTTGCTTCCAATCAA